>JAVHLU010000097.1:0-95742 GCA_036785755.1 Colletotrichum ledebouriae
GGCTATAAAGGATCTTAAATCTATTTTTAAGATTTTTTTAAAGCCTTCTACTAAACTTCAATCTTAACTTTATATTAACTTAAATAAGGGCTTATTATATATATATACTATATATAAAAAGCTAGATCAGTTAATTATAAAGTTTAGGGATTTAAGAACTTGCTTACCTGAACTAGTAAGTTTTCTTTATATTACTTACTTATATATTATAATATTTACTAATATAAATATAGGCTTCTTATTATAATATTCTAATAGATAGTTTAACTAAAGGAGTAGTTAAACTATCTGAATATTTTGATAAAAAGCTAGATATACTTAACTTAGAACAGTACAAACCTTATATATTAGGGTTAATTTTAGACCCTAGGTTTAAACTGTTACACTTTAAGTATAATAGCTTATTATATTATTATTATAATATAGAGCAAGATGTTATTAATATTTAAAAAAAAGAATATGAATTGTAAGTATTTATATATATATATATATATTTATATTATATATTAAGCTACTAACTATACTATAGGGTTAAAAAAGAAAAGGAAAAATTAAATCCCCAAGAAGATATATTAAATACTAATATATCTGAGGATTCTGATTCTGAGAAAGATTTCTATATTAAAAGTGATAATATGGAACTAGAGTATATTGCTTATTTCAGAGAGCCTCCTCAACCTCAACTAGTAAGTATTTTATTCTTATTATTTATATTATATATATATATACTAACTATATATATAGATTGATCCTTTAATATATTGGAAAGATAATTCTATTAAATTTCTAATATTAGCTATTATAGCTAGAAGATATCTAGCTATACCAGCTACTTTAGCTTCTATAGAAAGAGTGTTTTCTATTTCTAGTAATATTATTACTAGAAATAGAAATAAACTAAGCCCTTCTATAGTTAAGCAGCTAGCTCTTTTAAAGTATTAGAATATTAATACTTTAAAAGAATTAGAGCAAGTATATATAGAAGAAGAGGAAAGTATTAATTTAGAAGAGGAAAACTAAATTAGTTAGATTTTAGTTACTTATTTAAAATTATTAATTTATTCTATTTTATTTATTACTATACTTACTATTATACTTACTATTATATTACTTCTAGAGAGTACTTAGAATAGCCTTTATAGAGTACTTAAAATAAAACTTAAAAGTTAATTAATATTATATATTATATAATAAAGAATACTATATATAAAAAGCAGTATAAAACTATATATAGTACTTTATATAGTATTATATATAGTATTATATCTATAGACTTATAAATATAAACTTATATATAAGTTTATATAGTAATATAATATAATATATTTTTATTAATTTAATTCTTTTAAAAATACTAATTAGTATACTAATACTAGACTAGTTTAGTAATAGTTTAGATTATTCTAGATAAGATATATACTTTAAGTATTAATTTAGAGATCCTAGCAGATTTATAGCTATATTTACTTATAGTAGCAGTCTATATTATTAACTACTTCTATACTATAGCTATTATAGATAAGATATCTATTCAGGCACTCTATAATAAGTTATTAAGCTTAGAAAGAGACTATATATCTAATATAAGCTAGTTATAGGTTATTAAGAGTATCTGCTTTACTTATATTAATCTAGAAATCTAGGTTAAGAGTAAAAGGATAGCAGTATATATAGAGAAAAATATCCTTATTAGTTATTACAGAGACTAAGTATATAGAATATAGATACTAGAGCAGAATAAGATTATTATCTACTCTAATATTATCTTTTATAAATCTATAATAGAGCTAAAGAAGTACTAGTAAACACTACTATATAGCTAAGGCCTATAGTCCCAGAGCTATATATAAGAAATTATAGAGCAGATATATAAAGTATATCTATAAATTAGAGAGACTAGATCTCTAGATAAAGAGAGCATAGCTTATACTTATACTATAGCTCTTATAACTAACCTCTATATAAGTAATTAGGAAATAGGTTTATAGCCTTATAAAGATCTAATAACTATTACAGAAGCATAAAATAGATCTATAAATAACTAGTTAGAGTAGGTAAAGGTAGTATTTACTAAAATATATAGGCTTATAGAAAAAGGGGTATTATAGTTTATTAATAAAGAGAAGACACTATAAAGCTTCTAATTAATAGCTAAATAGATTTAGAGATATAAAAAAATCTATAGTAAGCTTATAAAGTATAAAACATAGATTATAGCAAGAGGCTTTCTATAAATCTCTAGATAAGACTTTACCTAGATATATATCTTAATATCTTAAATAGTATCTTAGCAAATTCTATTAGCCTATATATAGTAAAAAGGATATTCTATATAGTAGTAGGACTTTATTAGTATATATTTAAATAGAAAGCTAGAGAAAGCAGTCTATATAATACCTTTCTCTTTAATTAAGGAGTTCTTTATAGATCTATAATATAGCAGCTTTATAGCTATATATAGTTATAAAGGGAATTAAGAGCAAGTTATTAAACTCCACAAAGCTCTATATAAGCTAAGACAGGGTAGGAGATAGTAATAGAAAAAGGTATAAAAGATCCTTTAGTAAGCAGGATTTATACTACTATGCTTAGATAATATAACTTACTATAATAAGGCTCTTAATATTATAATAGTAATATATATTAATAATATTCTAGTAATAGAGCTAGAAGCTGCTCTAGATATAATTTATAAATATATAAATAATAAGATTAAGGTTAATAATCTTACAATACCTAATAGCTTCCTTAATATTTAACTTATCTTTAATAAAAAGTATTAGAAAACTATTATTAGCTAAGAAATATACTTAGCTAATATAATATAGGAATTTAGAGTAGAGATTAGGCCTATAAAGATACTTATTAAGACTAGGGTACTTAACTTTATAATCTCTAGTATAGAGACCTTACTAGATCTAAATCTCTAGAGTTAATACTAGAGAGTATTAAATAAAATCAGCTTTAGAGCACTTATAATATAGCTAGACCTCTCCTTTAGTATAGAACTATAGGCTAGGTTCTCCTATTATCCTAATAAATTATATAAAAAGGGTATAAAGTGCTTAATATATTATCTTAGTATATATCTCTTCTTAGTAATAAGTTATAATAATAAATATAAAGCTAGAGACCTAAATAAATAGAGACTCTATAGCTATATTAACAGTAACTATACTAGCTATAAAGATATAGTATACTTAATAATAGAATAGATCTTCTTTATAGCTAATAAGCCTATATTATAGAGATTATAATAGTAAACTATAGTTTCTAAGTTATTAACTAAGGCTAAGTACTATATAGTATTATTTACTATATTAGAAACACTTTAGATATATAATTTCCTGAGTAAACTTAGAGTAGAGCTTAGAGAACCTCTTTATATATAGGTAGATAATATAAAAGCTATTATACTTATAAAGGGGAAGTCTATAAATACCTATACAAAGTATATATAGATTTATAACTACTTTATATAAGAGGTTATTAAATATAGTAAGGTTAACTTTAAGTATATATTATTAGTAGATAATATAGCTAACCTGCTTATAAAGCTACTTAGAAGGATAATCTTTAAATAACTCTATAAGAGGAGCAGTATAAAGCTATTTAGAGCTAACACTACTATAGAAAATTACACTAAGAAGGTTTAATATATATATAAACTAAGTTCTTAGTAAAGAGGAGTATTATAACTATAAATAGTGCCTTATTATAATAAGCAGGCTATATATAGTATAATATTAAGCTATATATAGATTAGAGATATAAGTAGTGATTTAAGGGTATAAGTAATAACTTAGGGGCTTAATAATATATAAGAGGAGCACTAGGTATACTATAATTTAGTATAAGGATAGCTTTACTTATATAACTTTAATTAACACGCTCATTAGACCCTTGTTTCTAACCCTAACTGCGCATGGGATCCTTGTTGTCACACTCGTGCTCCACCACGTCCCTAAAGACAACGCCAGGGCTAGGCCCAAGGTCACCAAGGCTGCCAAGGTTTAGAAGATCAAACGCAGCCTCGTGCTTTTTACCCTGGGCTAGCATCATGGATTCGCTTTCTGCGACGTCCTCTATGGGCTAGCTGAGGCGCTGCCGGACTGGGACCAGGCAATACAGCTGCTGCGACAGACAGCGGCGAGGCGATAGATTAAGGGCTATGGCTTTGCGAGGGGCTTAGATATGCATTTGCCGGATGTCATCCAGTTCGACATCAAGCAGGCCTTGAATTTTGCGACAGTAAGTGAAGCATACCCTTGATTCTGTCTGCAACCTGCCCCATGCACCGAAAAGTACCTATCTGCCTGCCTGACTCCGTCGGCGGGTCAAGTGGAAAGCTATTGTTTTTCTCCTGCCAAACCACACGCCGCAAACACAGCAGCGACACCACCGCGACCACCAATAACAACAACGACGACGATGACGACGACGACAGCGACCACCGTCGCCAACAGCTGCAGTCTATTGTCGCAGCAACACGCATCATTCTCCCTTCACGCTGCTGTTGCTGCTTCCCTCGGCTCCATCTGCCCCTTTCACTCCTTCTGCTCCTTCAGCTGCAGCGCGTCTCATAGCGGCGCATTCTACAGCAGCGCATTTTGCAGCTACTTGTTTTGCAGCTGCTGGTTTTTGCAGCGCTAGGTTCTTATAGCAGCGCATTTTACAGCAGCGCGTTTTGCAGCGGCGCGTTTTGCAGCAGCTACTGCTGCTCTACTATCCCAGTAGTTAGCCAGCTAGCAGTCGGTTCCCGATACTATCGCAGCCTCGTTAGCCTGCGTAGCCCTTACCCTTCCTAGTCGCCGGATAGTTTAGCTTTATAAGCTCCCCTCTAAGTTAACTCCTATTATCTAATAAACGCATACCTTCCCTCTTCTATACCCCGCGGTAGCTAGTGCTATAGCTATACTTATAAAACCCATGCCTCTAATATATATAATTAAGAGATAATTAGTATCTTATAATTAGCTCCCTAATTACCCCTCTAATTATAACTTAGTAACTATAGGTATAACCTCCTATTTATAGCAAAGCTTTATACTACTACTAGCTTCTAACTATAATATCTCTAGCTATATCCTCCTTCTATCTAGAATACCCTTAGTTAGGAAGAGAGAGATAAATAGGAATACTAGTAAGGATATTTTAACTACTTATCTTAAAACCTAGTTTAATAATCCTAATATAGCTAACTAGTTCCTAGAAACCCTATCCTCTCTCCCCTAAATCCTTCTAAACTAGGATAAAAGCGCCCTAAAGTTTACTCTAACCCTACTAATATACTACTAGCTAATCCCTAAGAAGATAATAATATAAGTATATACTTTATAAAGGCTCTCTAGACCCTTCTATAATATATAAGTATTATAGCTATTATTAAAGAGGCTAATATTACTAGCCCCTGCCTACTAACTAACTCTATAAAACTAGTTATTATAGAATCTATTACTTTAAAGCTCTTTATCTTTCTTCTTAAGTAACTACCTAGTACCCTAGCTATTAACTATTAAGTATTACTACTTTTAAATTCTCTAATTATTCTCTTAAGAGTATCTATCTACTTTTTTAATCTATTTACTAATATAAATAGTAATAACACTACTATAGCTATAATATATATACTAATACTCTTCCTTAATTATTACTTACCTAATATAATAGTTTTAATATCCTAGCTCCTATTTTATTAAGTTTATTTACTACTTACTACTTAGCCCCTCTATTATTAATAATAGTAAGAGTATTATTATTCATAATAGTATAATTATTATCTTTATTATTACTCTCTATATCTATAAAGATAACTTATCCCCTTACTATATTACTATTCTGCTCTAGTGTTTGCTTTTTCTTACTATAGTAAAATAGGTTAATACTATTAACCCTAGTATACTTTCTATAATAGAAAGCCTCTCTACTAAGTTAGATAATGCTCCCTACTCTAATACTAATATTTATAGATACTCCTTTAAACTATCTTACCTAGGGGAAGGCAGGCTATATAAGAGTAGAACTAAGCTAACCTTACTAGACTGCTATACTAGGCTAATATAAGGATTCTAGCTTATACTATACTAAACGCAGACTTTATAGAAGTATAGGCTATTAATAATTACTTAATTTAGTCTATAAGTAACTATAATATTACTATATATAGTTTAGCTAGGATAGGAGGGGGATTAGTAATAGGAATAAGACTATATAAGGTATCTAGTGTAGTAGTAGAAATATAGCGGGTAATACTATACTATTAGAAGAGGAGTAGCTATTAGTATTACCTGCTCTAGAAGGTTTATAGTAGTTAGAGGCGTGCCTAGATATAAAGCTAAATAACTATGAATAATTATATGAGGCGCGTGATAGGGTGAGGCAAGCTATTATTATAGCATAGTCTAGACTAGCGTAAGTATACTAGGACTATAATATAAGAACCCACCCTATATAACTGCACACCCTCTATATCTAAATCTAAATTTAACGCGTTTTTAGCTATAGTTTTTAAGTTATAATAACTTTAATTCTATTTTTTACTATATAACCTACTTAAATATAGAATTCTAAGCATTAATATATAAATTAAGTATCTTAGTCTTCTTTTAATATTAAATAATTAATATATAATTTAATAAAATAGTTCTTCTTAGCCTTTATAACTTTCTAAGCTTTCTGCTTTATATCTATAATCTCTTTAATTATTATAAACCTCTTATTTAGCTATAAAATAACTTTTACTTATTATAATAGTTTATATTAATTAGCTTAAGCTTAAAGAGACTAAATTTAATAATATATATAGTACTAATAGCTAACTACTAAGAATAAAAAAGTGCTTAATTAATACCTTAAATAGCAAAAGGAGAACCTTAACTATAGCTTTATATTTATACCTATTAACTTAATAAAAGCTAAACTATTTATTTTTATTAATAGCTTTTTTACTAATAATTTAAACCTCCTATTATAGATTAGATTTATTATTATTCTTATTAATAAAATAATAAATAATAATATATTTATAATTTATAGTAATACTATTTACTTTAGTTTATTAAAGTATAAGAGAGTTACCTAAAGTATTCTAGCTTTTAAAGTCTATAGTATAGTTACTAATATAGACCTTATTTATACTATTATAATAATACTTTAGAGAATTATAAACTGCTTTAAAAGACCTTATATCTCTATAATTATCTATACTAATTTATACTTACTATATAAATACCTTATTAAGCTTAGTATTATAAAAGAGAAGTAATTAATAATTAATATTATAGCACTTTAATAGTTCTATAAGAAAACGGAGATTTATAAGATATAATAGATTAATAGTAATAATAACTCTATAGATACTTTTATAAAAAGTACTCTAAATCAGATTCTTAAATGCTTTATTAATAATAATCAAGTAATAGTTTATATAGAGAGATAGGTAACTTAAGAGGAGAAGGCTAAGGGGTTAGATAAATAGCGCTAGATATGCTAAAGTATCTCTAGTACTTTAAAGGAGGAGGAATTAGCTATTTTAAGCATAGAATAAGATTAGTATATAATCCTATACTATTTTTATATTTTTAACCCCACTTTAGGCTTATAATAGATATTAGTAATATAGAAGTATATTTTAGTAGGTTATAGTATATCTAGCCTTAAAGAAAAGACTACTAGTATTATATTAATACTATAATCTATAAAGCAGCAGAATATACACTGTAATTAATAGATATATATAAGGTTATCCAACCTATTACAGGGTATATATATATAGTTTAACACCACTGCCTATATAGCTAAGTAGAACTTCTAGAAATATATATATATTAACTTAAAGGCTTTTGATATATATATATTAAGGGAGCCCTAAGTCCTATATAACCTGTAATCCAGTGTGAAACTAATAATAATATTATAGTATCTTTACTTAGAGTATCTTAGTCTATATATATTTATTTACTTAGTTAATAATATATAGAGAGTAAGAATTAAAGACCTCCCTTAAGTTAAGTATAAAGCTTATACTATAATCTATACTAAGAAGGTTATTTTAAGATATATTTTAGAAGCTAGATCTATATATTTATATTACTATATTAGCTAGAACCTATTTAACTTTCTTAAGGGTTAATATTACTTTAGTAAATTATAGTTCTTAATTATTAAGTATAAATATACTAAATATCTATTTAGATTTAAGCTTATACAAAAGGACTATAAACTAATTATAGAAGTTTTAATATAGTTTAAACTATAAATATAATACTAAAAGAGTTTATTAATTTATAAAATCTATTTTAATATTAAATATTTTATAATTATAATAAAGAGTAAAACTAAATTTTAGTAATAATATAGTAAAAAAGAAATTAAACTAGAGAACCCTCTTATATATATAAAGAAACTAATTAATATACCTAAATATATAGAATAAGAGGTAATTAATAGAGATATTAAAATCTAGGTTAGAGTAAGACTTCTTAAGAATATATAGTTAGAGAGTATTTATATAGATATCTATTTATTTAATATAAGTTTAAATAAATTCTATAGTTAGCTCTTACTAAATTAGGTTAAGAATTAATAGTTTTAGAACTATTATTATTAATATAAGCTAGAGCTTATTTTAAGCTTCTTAAAAAACCTTTAGGTATATTAGGGATAGATCTATATATATAAATATAAAGTATACTCCTTAAAATAGAAAAGGAAATAAAGTAAGAAGAAAAGGGATTTTAAAATTTAACTAAGGAGATATATTAGATATTTAGTAAGCTATATTTTAAATATCTATAATCTGGATTAAATTTAAATCCCTAAGATTAACTAAGTAATTATAATATAAAATATTACTTTAAATATATATAAATTCTATTTATAATAGAATAAGGTAATTATAATAAAGTATACTATTATATAAAAGATTATTAATAAACTCACTAAGCTTATTAATATAGTTAATATAATTTTAGAATAACTCAGTAACTTTAAGAAACTAAAAGAATCACTAAGTAAATTAGAGACCTTAACTTAAGCTACTTAAGATATTAATATATAAAAGTATACTATAAATAATACTTTAAATATAGTAAGAAGTTTAATAACTCTAAATAATACTCTAAAGCCTAAAGGTATACTAAAGATAGAGAGTAGATAATAGCAAAATATAGAGAATATTAAAGAAGTAGAGCTATTAACACTAGATTTTTAACTATATCTAAATTAATAACTAGCTCTGAATATTAATTACTATAATAAAGATAGCAATTATATAAAGTAATCTATAGATAAATATATTAATATTATACTATATAAAGAAGAGCTTAATATAAATAAAGTATAGTATAATAAAGAATAAAAGTATTAAAAGTATAAAAAGAAGAATTATAGCTCTTTAATAAGATATAGCTATTAGGTTTAGAGCTTAAGACTAGAGAATAGAGTATTTATAATAATACTATATAATAATAACTTAGTTCCTAAAGGGAATAATCTATTATAGTAAGACTTCTTTAATATCTTTCTATCTAATTAGCAGAGAGTAATTTAAGAGGGAGATTATAGATATAAAATACTATATATAGTTTTTAGCACTATAATATATATAAATAAGGCTATAAAGCTAGAAATAATATATAAGGGGAAATACTATATTAATAACTTTCTTAAACTATCTAAGAACTAAAAAAGTCTTTAGAATCTATTACTAAAGCTCTAATTAATATTTAAGTAAGTAGTATAAAATAAAATTAAAATACTATATTAAATAGAGACTTAGTGTATTATTAACCTAAAGGATATATACTAGAAACTACTTCTCCGTAAATAGGTTTTTATCTATAAATATAATAAAGATAGATATCTTTAGTGCTATAAAGTATATATCTATATATATAGAGATAAATAATCTATGGATAGTTTATAAGAGATATATATAGCCATAATTATAGCTTATTTTAACCTTAAGATTTATTAATTTAATATTATAAATATCTTTCTAAATACTAAAATACTAAATGGAGAGCTAGGTATTTATAAATTACCTAAGGGTTTTAAGTAAGATAATAAGTATATTAAACTTAAATAGGCTTTGTATAGGGATTTACTATATTTATAGAATAAAGACTTTAGCTTAATATTCTATAACCTTAGAATAAAGCTATATAGTGAGGATCCTTATCTATTTATAGATCTAAACTATAAAGTCTATATCCTCTTCTATATTAATAACTTCCTTATTTTCTTCTATAAGACTAACTAAGGAAAAGGCTAAAGAGTAATAAAAGGTCTTAAAAATAGATATATACTTAAGGACTAAGGCTCTATAGAATAGTTTCTTAAGATATATATTACATAAAATAGAATAATATATAAAATCTATTTTATATATAATATATATATTAATAAAGTAGTAAGAAGATTTAAACTTATAGATAGTATTTACCTAGCTATATTATTATTAATAATTAAATATAAAAGGAATATCCTTTAAGCTATAAAGGTATAAATAAAACAGTTTTAAGAGAAGGCTAGTTCTATTCTATATACTATAGTTATAATATACCTAAATATAGTATTTATAGCTTTATAACTCTCTTATTCCTTAATAACTCCCTTTAAAATATATTTAGTAGCAGTAAGGTAAATAATTAGATATCTATACTTAATATACTTTTTTATAATTAGCTATAAGTATTTAGAGAGTAGTTAGAAACTCCTAATTATAGAAGATATATTAGTTACTAATAATAAAGAGATATATATCTTAACCTTAGAGATACCTAAAGAATCTATTATAATAATTAATAAACTATATATCTTATTAAAGACTAAGGAAAGTATATTATAATATAGCTTAGGTATATTCATATCTAGAATATATAGTTATACTAAGATCACCTAGCAGGCTTATTTAAAGTTATCTATATATTAATAGACTAGATATTAATAAAAGGATTTATAAAAAACCTATTAAGAGCTAAGTTTAAGTAGTTTAGATTAATATTAAACCTTATAAATATTTAAAGTAAGATTATAATACTAAAATAAGAACTAAATAGTAAATCTCTATTAATTTAGAGTAAAGCTCCTAAAGTATAATAACTTTTATAAATCTAGGCTAGAATAGCCTTAACTACTATCTTAGCTTCCTAAAGTACAATATTTTTAATAAGCTAAGTGGGTATTACTAAAATAGATTTATAACTTTAGATTAAAGTCCTTAGTTATATACTAAGCTTAATAGCTTATAGTTATTCTATAAAGTATAAATAGTATTATATAACTAGCTAATAGTAGTCTTTTAAGCCTTAGTAAGCCCCTCTTTTGAAATATATAAAAGAGAACTTAGTATATACTATAGAATAATTACTATTAAGTTTATAGTTATTAAGTTTATAGTTATAACGCAGCTCTCCATAAAAAAGACTATAATAAATTCACCTAGTTTATAGATATAATTTGGGAAACACTATAGAGATACTTTAACCTATGCTCTCTACTAGTTAAGGATAATAATATAGAAACCCTATATATTCCTGCTAGCAAGCAAACCCTTATATAAAGTTAGATATATGCTCTAGCTAAATAAACTAGCAGAATAGTAATAGTATAGGTAATACTATGCTATATATAATAGAGCTAATTATATTAGAGCTAAGTAGGCTACTAAGACTCTTATAGCTTAGGAAAAATGCCTAAAAGGTAAACCTTCTAGAAAGGTACTATATATATAAGAGATACCTCCTTAACCTCCTAAGAGGTTCTTATAGCTAGAAGTATAAAAAGCTCTGCTATAAACAGGGCTTTATACCTATCCCTCTCTCTTATCCTTATTAACTTATAATAAATTCTCTAAGATAGTAATACTATACCTAGTATATTAATATACTAGGTATATATAAGGTATACTTATGGCCTCTGGCCACTGCATAGTGATTTTACCTGCTCAAGTGCAACAGACCTTCTAACTCCGCGCCTCCTGACAATACACGGTGCGGCGCGCGTCCGACTTTGTGCGGTGATGTTCAGAGGGTTTGCTTGCGAGTAGTAGGAACGTATAGGGTTCCTATATTGTTTTCCTTAACTAGTAGAGGGTATAGGTCAAAATACCTATATAGTGTTTCCCGAATTGTGCCTGCGAACTAGGTGAATTTGTTGTAGTCTTTTTGCGAAGGGGCTGCGGCGTAATTCCGAGCTCAATAAGGTATACTTATTATTACTAGTAATATAAACTAGATTACTATAGAGTTTAGTATTAATATAATTAATAAAAACTCCTCTTTCTTTAACTAATCTAGTCTATATAAAGAGTATATTATTAATATAGTTCTTAAGAGAGCTTATCTTAATACCTCTATAGGGAATATTTATATATATAACTAAATTATATAAAAATAAGTAAATATAGTAATAGAAGTTAAATAGGTTATTGCACACCCTATTTATTAGCCCTTCTTTAAACAGGCCCTCTATAATACTAAGGCAGAGGTAGCTCTATAGAGATTAGTAAGTATAGCTTGAACTAACTGCTTTAATATAGAGAGAGTATTATTAATAATAGTATAGCTACTATAAAGGCATTAGTTAGCCTAATTAAATAAGAGAACTAGTAGATAAAGCAGTAATAGAGATAGTATTAGTAATATAGGTAATAGATAAGAGAATAAGTTAACAGTTTAGTAGTTTATAGTAATTAAGTAATTAAAAACTATATTATTATTAAACTGTGAAGTTAAGGATTATAAAGCTATCTAGTGAGATAGGTATATATAAGTATAGCTATAGTTAGGATAGGATTATATAACTAAAGGCTGTGTGTATTATCAGGAAGCGCGGCGCGGAGTTAGAAGGTCTGTTATAAAGCAGGTAAAATCACTATGCAGTGGCTAGAGGCTAAGTTTATAGTTATAACACAGCCCCCTTATAAAAAAGACTATAATAAATTCACCTAGTTTATAGATATAATTTAGAAAACACTATAGAGGCACTTTAATCTATGCTCTCTATTAGTTAAGAATAATAATATAGAAACTCTATATATTTCTATTAGTAAGCAAACTCTCTAAATATTATAAAGTTAGATATATACTCTAGCTAAATAGACTAGTAGAATAGTAATAATATAGAGAATGCTACACTATATATAATAGAGCTAATTATATTAGGGCTAAGTAGGCCACTAAGGCTCTTATAGCAAAAATACCTAAAAGGTAAACCTTTTAGTAAGGTGCTATAGAGAGATATCTCCTTAACTTTCTAAGAGGTTCTCATAGCTAGAAGCATAAAAAGCTCTATAAATAGAGCTTTATATCTATCTCTCTTCCTTATCTTTATTCTATAACCTATAATAAGTCCTTTAAGATATTAACACTAAACCTAATATATTAATATACTAGCTATATATAAAGCATACCTATTAATATTAATAATATATAAAGAATTGCATAAAAGTTTAGCATTAATATAATTAATAACCTCTGTTTTATTAAGCAGCCTAGATAATACTAAGAGCATATTATTAATATAGCTCTTATGAGAGCCTTTATTAATATCTCTATAGAGAATATCTATATATATAGTTATATTATATAGAAATAAGTAAATATAGTATTAGAAGTTAAATAGGTTATTACACACTCTATCTATTAACCCTTCTTTAAATAGGCTCTCTATAATACTAAAGCAGAAGCAGCTCTATAGAGGTTAGTAAATATAGCTTATACTAAATAGAGAGAGTATTATTAATAATAGTATAGCTATAAAGATATTAGCTAGCCTAATTAAATAAGGAGACTAGTAGATAAAGCAGTAATAAAGATAGTGTTTAATAATAGTATAGGTAATAAGTAAGAGGATAAGTTAATAGATATTATTATTAAACTATAAAGTTAAGAATTATAAAGCTATAGATAGGTATATATAAGTGCAGCTATAGTTAGGATAGGTAGTCAGTAATTATAATTACGTAACTAAAGGCTATATATATTATTAGGAGGCGCAGCGCGGAGTTAGAAGGTCTGTTATAAAGTAGGTAAAATCACTATATAGTGGCTATAGGCCTGAATAATTACTATAATAGAGGTAGATATATAAATATAGCTTTTATAGTTAGTATATTAATATTTAGTGTCTTTAAAGCACCTTCTAAATAAGTAACTAGCTACTCTACTATATATATAACTTTAATAGAGCTTATTATATTCTTTATAGTCTAGAGAGGGAATCTCTATAGTATTTCTACTATAATTTATTAACTTATTATTAAACTTACTAAAGGGGGCTTTATTCTTATCAAAGAAAATAAAGTCCTTATTATTCTATTTATTAAAATGCTTATTAAAGAAGTAAGGTTTATAGTTTAGTAAAGTAGAGTGGGGTTTAGAGTTATAAACTACTAAAGCACTTTTATGCTACTTACTTAGATATAGAGACTAAGGGGCTATAACTAAAGCTTACTTCTAGATAGTTATACTATATATTACTAAATAATAATTAGAAACTATTAAGAAAGAAAGAGATTATAGATATATAGCGAAGCTCCTAGTTAAAAAGCTATTAAAAAGCCTTTTTAATAGCTCTATCTATAGTTTTTTAGCTAGAAAGTACTTATTAAAGAGCTAAATAAGAGTTAGAAAGTTAAATAAAGAATTAGAGATATTAAATATCTAATACCTAATAATATAGTTAGATTAAATATATTAAATACTAACCCTCCTTACTTTATTATTCTTATTACTATTAAGTGATTTAGAGTAGGGAGGGGGAGCAGGCTTATTATCATTAATAATAATCTCTTGCTTCTTATTATCTAAGTTATTATTAGATAACTAGATATAGAGAGAGAGAATAAGCTTATTAATACCCTTCTCCTCTATAGAATCCTTATTAATATACTTAATAATAGTCTCTCTTACTTTATTAACTAAGTTATTAATAAATAAGTAACTATAGAGAGAAAGAACTAGCTTATTAATAGCTTCCTCCTTATTTTATTTAGTAAGCTTATACTTATATACTTTATATACCTTTTTAGTAATATATATTAGGTCTTTTAGTAAGTCTTTCTATAGACCTCTTTATTAGCTACGCACTAAGCTAAGTTAGAGAGCTTATTAAGTTTATACTTATAACGCAGCCCCCTATAAAAAAGACTATAATAAATTCACCCAGTTTATAGGCATAATTTAGGAAACACTATAGAGGCACTTTAACTTATACTCTCTACTAGGGCCTCTAGCCACTGCACAGTGATTTTACCTGCTTTATAACAGACCTTCTAACTCTATGCCATGCCTCTTAATAATACATATAGCCTTTGGTCACGTGATCGTAACTCTCCTAACCACAGCCACACTTACATATACCTATCTATATCCTTATAATCCTTAGCTTCACAGTTTAATAATAATATAGAGGATTTATTATAAGTTATAGAATAAGGATAAGGAAGAGGGATAGATATAAAGCCCTGCTTACAGCAGCAGAGCTTTTTATACTTCTAGCTATAAGAACCTCTTAGGAGGTTAAGGAGTTATCTCTTATATATATAGTACCTTACTAAAAGGTTTACCTTTTAAGTATTTTTTATAGCACCTCACTAAAAGGTTTAGTAAAGGTATTTCCAGGCTATAAAAGCCTTAGTAGCCTACTTAGCTCTAATATAATTAGCTCTATTATATATAGTATAGTATTATCTATACTATTACTATTCTACTAGTCTATTTAGCTAGAGTATATATCTAACTTTATATAGTAATATTTAGAGAGTTTACTTACTAATAGAAATATATAGAGTTTCTATATTATTATCCTTAACTAGTAGAGGGTATAGATTAAAGTGCCTCTATAGTGTTTCTTAAATTATATCTATAAACTAGGTAAATTTATTATAGTCTTTTTTACAGGGGGCTGCGTTATAACTATAAACTTAATACTCTCTACTAGTTAAGGATAATAATATAGAAACTCTATATATTTCTGCTAGTAAGCAAACCCTTATATAAAGTTAGATATATACTCTAGCTAAATAGACTAGCAGAATAATAATAGTATAGATAACGCTATACTATATAAAATAGAGCTAATGATATTAGAGCTAAGTAGGCCACTAAGGCTCTTATAGCAAAAACGCTTAAAAGGTGAACCTTTTAGTAAGGTATATATAAGAGATAACTCCTTAACCTCCTAAGAGGTTCTTATAGCTAGAAGTATAAAAAGCTCTACTATAAGTAGGGCTTTATACCTATCTCTCTTCCTTATTCTTATTCTATAATTTATAATAAGTTCTCTAAGATATTTGCACTAAACCTAATATATTAATATACTAGCTATATATAAGGTATGCTTATTAATATTAATAATATATAAAATATTATATAAGAGTTTAGGATTAATATAATTAATAACCTCTGTTTTATTAAGCAGCCTAAATAATACTAAGAGCATATTATTAATATAGCTCTTAAGAAAGCTCACCTTAATACCCCTATAGAGAACACCTATATATATAATTAAATTATATAGAAATAAGTAAATATAGCAGCAGAAGTTAAATAGGTTATTATATACTCTATCTATTAGCCCTTCTTTAAATAAGCTCTCTATAATACTAAGGTAGAGGTAGCTCTATAGAGATTAGTAAGTATAGCTTATACTAAATAGAGAGAGCATTACTAATAATAGTATAGCTAGTAAATAAAGTGGTAATAGAGATAGTATTAGTAATATAGATAATAGGTAAGAGAATAAGTTAATAGTTTAGTAGTCTATAGTAATTAAGTAATTAAAAACTATATTATTATTAAACTATGAAGTTAAGGATTATAAGTATAGCTATAGTTAGGAGAGTTATAATCACGTGACTAAAGGCTATATATATTATCAGGAGGTATAGCGTGAAGTTAGAAGGTTTATTGCGAAGCAGGTAAAATCACTATATAGTGGCTAGAGGCCTTAGAGAGCTTATTAAAAGGTATATTCTATAAAATAGTTAGCTATAATTAAAATAATTATTAAAATTAAGATATAATATATATATAATTATTATATAGATATTTAGGTTAATATATAGTTATAATATAGTTTTTAGAGAAAGAAAGTAAGAGTAAATAAGCTACCCAAAATTTATAAAAGATAGTAAGTAGTATACTAACTTAAATAGCACTAAGGAAGATTTTTTAATATTTTAAAAATAAAAAGTAACTTTAGAATTAAATCTAGCTATAACTTCTTAAATAAATAATAATACTTAAAGCTATAAAATAATAATTTAGTAGCTAAATTATTCTTTATAATATATTTTCTTTATTATAAGCCGGTATTTATAATTAGAGAATCTTATTTATAAAATAGGTTTAAGTTTATAGTTATAACGCAGCCCTCTATAAAAAAGACTATAATAAATTTACCTAGTTTATAGGTATAATTTGGGAAACACTATAGAGGCACTTTAACCTATACCCTCTACTAGTTAAGGATAATAATATAGAAACCTAATATATTCCTACTAGTAAGCAAACCCTTATATAAAGTTAGATATATGCTCTAGCTAAATAGACTAGCAGAATAGTAATAGTATAGATAACGCTATACTATATATAATAGGGCTAGTTATATCAGGGCTAAGTAGGCTACTAAGACTATTATAGCCTAGGAAAAATACCTAAAAAGTAAACCTTCTAGTAAGGTAAACACTACTATATAAGATATCTAATAACTCCTTACCTAAAGGTTAACCTTTTAGTAAGGTATATATAAGAGATAACTCCTTAACCTCTTAAGAGGTTCTTATAGCTAGAAGTATAGAAAGCTCTATAAGTAGAGCTTTATATCTATCTCTCTTTCTTATCCTTATTAACCTATAATAAGTTCTCTAAGATATTAGCACTAAACCTAGTATATTAATATACTAGCTATATATAAGATATACTTATTAATATTAATAATATATAAAAGATTATATAAGAGTTTAGCATTAATATAATTAATAAAACACTCTGTTTTATTAAGTAGCCTAGATAACACTAAGAGTATATTATTAATATAGCTCTTAGGAGAGCCCTTATTAATACCCCTATAGAGAATAACTAGATATATAATAATATTATATATAAATAAGTAAATATAGTATTAGAAGTTAATTAGGTTATTACACACTCTATATATTAGCCCTTCTTTAAACAGGCTCTCTGTAATACTAAGGTTAAGGCAGCTATTAGTGAGTATAGCTTACGCTAACTGCTTTAAAACAGAGAGAGCATTACTAATAATAGTATAGCTAGTGAATAAAGTAGTAATAGAGATAGTGTTAGCAGTATAGGTAATAGGTAAGAGGATAAGTTAATAGATATTATTATTAAACTGCAAAGTTAAGGATTATAAGGCTATTTAGTAAGATAGGCATATATAAGTGTAGCTATAGTTAGGAGAGTTATAATTATATAACTAAAGGCTATATATATTATTAGGAGGCGCAGCGTGGAGTTAGAAGGTCTGTTATAAAGCAGGTAAAATCACTATACAGTGGCTAGAGGCTATAAAATAGGTTTAAATAGTTATAGTTAGGATTTCTTAGCTTATTATAACTTTTTATATATAGTATTTAGTTATAGTTTATAACTTAGGGGTATATTATAACCTAAGTTATATAGAAGTAGCTAATTTTAGCTTTATTAAGTGGGTGTTATTAATTTAGGGTTTAATATACTTAAGTAAGGCACTATAGAACAGGATCTAGAATAGACCCACACTAGTAGAATAATATTTTCCTATTAGTAAATAATAACTTAGTATCTATACTATAGAATATACTTTAGGTATACTAATTTGCCACTTTATAGTTAGAAGGTTAAGGTTAAATTTATATATATTCTAATAGGTGTTTTAATATACTATAATATTAGGAAAAATAGTTTAATAAGTATACTAAATATTATAAAAGTCTATTATAACTTTAATACTAAAGAGATAAATAGCCCTAAACTTCTACTTATTTAAATAAGGATATAAAGGCTTTATAACCTTTCTACTCTTTATAAATAGATTATTAAGCTATACCTAGGATTATTATCTTTAAAACTACTTAAGTAGAACCCTAATAAGAATATTTACCTAATTTATTAACTTACTTAAAGAGGAGCTAAATATTATAATTAAAGTATTTAAATATAATAATAAGATATTAAAGTACCTAGAGATAGAAAGCCTTATCTAGATAATAAGTATTTAAATTAAGCTATCTATTCTAAATACCTAAGTATAAAATAGGGATAGAGAGAGGATTATAGTAATTATAATTTTTCACCTCACTGGAAGGTTTAGCAAAGGCGTTGCCACGAGAGCCTCAGTAGCCTACTCAGCCCTAATATAATTAGCCCCGTTATATACAGCACAGCGTTACCTATGCTATTACTATTCCACTAGTCTATTTAGCTAGAGTATATATCTAACTTTATAATATTTAGAGAGTTTGCTTACTAGCAGGAATATATAGAGTTTCTATATTATTATCCTTAACTAGTAGGGAGCATAGATTAAAGTGCCTCTATAGTATTTCCCAAATTATATCTATAAACTAGGTGAATTTATTATAGTCTTTTTTGCGGGGGGCTGCGTTATAACTATAAACTTAATAGTAATTATAAAAATAAAGGCTAGGTATCTTTATTTATTATTAAAACTTCTACCTTATTTATAGCTAGAGATCTATATAGTAATAACCTATATATATAACTAAACTCTATTATAGTTAAGAAAATAAAAGACTCTTTATAAACTTCTATATTAATCTATAAAAGGTAATACTATTATACTAGATATCTTATATTTATAATAATATAGCTATAGAGTATTTACCTTAACTATCTAAGCCTAACTTTATAAAAGTTATCTTTAGTGCTTTAACTCTAGGGCCTAGATTAGATACCTTATTAACTATACTTTATTAAATTCCTACTAAGTATAATACTTAGTAAAGTAAGAAGTTATTACTATAAGAGATATTAGGTTTAATAAGAGTAAGAAATTTAGTAATAGTATTAATAGAAAGAAGGATAACCCTTAGGAAATAAACTAGGAAGAGATATATAATTATTATAAATATATTATTAAGTTAATAAAGCTATAATATATACTAAACCTAGATAAAGCTAAGAATAATAAAAAGGCTAAATAGTTATTATTAATAAAGCTAATTAAGACTAATAAGATTAATATATTAAATAAATCCTATCTATACAATAGGTTTAAATATTGCTAAGCTTAGTTCTAACTTATTACTTTAACTTAATCTCTAGCTTTATTATTTTTCTATATAATAGAGAATCTTAAGGTAAAGAGGGAGAGGGTTATTATTATTAAATCTAAGAAATTTAGGATTAATATAGAAACCTTTTATAAAGTAATATTCCTAGCTAATATAAAGCTAAGTAAATTAATTAAGTAGCAAGATAACCTCTATATCTATCTATAGTCTAGCTAACTTAGTATTAATAAGAAATATAGCTAGGTATTAAGCCTTAAAGCTAAAGGCTTTCTACTTAGTCTAATAATAATAAATAATTTTATTAAGAATAGGTTAAAGAGGTTTTTATTAAGAACTTACTAAAGAGATTTACTATTATTACTCTTATTTTATAGCTTATTAAGTAGTTATTTATTAGGGGATAAATCTTAAAAGGTTAAAGAATTATATTTAAATAGCTATAAATTATGAAAATTATAAATTAAAGTACTTAGTATATTAATATAAGGTTATAAAGTTCTTAGCTATTACTAAGTATATATCTATAACCTAAATAGGTGTAGGAAACTTATGAAACTTAAAGTAAGACTTATTATTAAAAAAGATTAATAGCTTTATAATCTAAGAGATATTTATACTATTACCTTAGCTAGAATATTCTTTAGAATCCTTATTATAGTTATAAACTAGTTTAATATAAACTTTTTATAATATAATATAGTTAATACTTTACTTTATACTAATCTTAATAAAGAAGTATATATAGAGATAGTATTAAGTTATTAAAAAAGTAGATATATTCTAAAGTTACTTAAAGCTTTTTATAGACTTTACTATTTATTATATTTATAATAATAATACCTAGAAATAGGTTTTATAGTAAGTAGGTTTAAGTAAATAGCTAGTAAAAACTATTATTAATAAAATAGTAAGATTCTGTTCTTTTTCTATATTAATAACTATATATTTATATATTCCTTTTCTAAAGAGATTAAAGTAAGATAGCTTTTATAGTTATTCTTTTTTAAAAAGCTATTAAAACTCCTAATTAGTAAATTAATAAGAAACTATAAAGCCTTAATAATATAGAAAGAACTCCTTCTATATAAAAAAGAGATAATAAAGGCTAATATTATAAAATATAAATAGAAGGTAGGATTACTATTATATATTATAGTAATAATAAGACTTAATATCTTATTTACTATTAATAGACTTACCTATTTTAACTAAACCCCTAAGCCTTATTATTACTCTATTACTAATTATATTATTTAATATTTTATATAAATAAAGAGACTATATCTAGAATATAGTGTCACTAAGGAAGTATCTAAAGACCTTAAAGCTATATTAGATATTAGTTTTATTAATAATATATTAAACTATAAAAGTTCCTAATTCTTTATAAAAAGGCTCTTTAGAAAGATAGTATTATAAAGAGTAAATAAGTAAAATATAGTTACTATATAAACTATAGAGATAAAGCTTCTTACTTTTTTATAAATAGTAATAAAAAGACTATTTATAAATTAACTTATTACTACTTTATAAATCTCTCTCTTAGATAATAAACTACCCAAGTTTATAGATTTTATACCTATTAATATATTAAAAATTATAATTTAGTATAATAATCTATAAATAGTAAGCCTTATTATAAAGGAGATATTTTAACTATAGATAAAGCTCTACTATATTAATATTTATAACTACTAGCTATAGTAAGATATTATAGAAAGATATATTAAGGTTATCTATACTCCTTTAGCTAAACTAATAGTAGATAGACTTATAAAACCCCTTTTATAGTAGTTTTATAAAAGACCTATTACCTAATTAAGTCTTATTAATAAGTTATAAATGAATATAGAGGCCTAAAAGAAAGAGGAGTTATAAAATACTAATAGTAATATTAAGCCTAGATTTAGGTAAGCCTAATACCTAACCTAAAAAGGTAACTTTATAGTTACTATACTAGTTAAATTAACTTATTAAATACGTTACTAACTATAACATTATACTAGTATAAAAAAAGAGTATTATACTAGTATTTAAGCCCTTAACTATATAATTTATAAAAGGTTTAACTTATATAAGTAACCTATATCTTCCTTACCTTTTTATAATTATATAATAACCTCTTTAGAAGCTAATAATACCTTTATAAATAATACTAATAAAACCTTACTATTAATAATAATATCTTCTTAAAATACTCTATAAATAGCAATAAAGAGTAGTAAAAAGTAGTAATCCCTCTTATTATAAATAAGTAATTTTATAAGATAAAGTAGTCTAATTAAAAAAAGCTAATATTTATAAAAAGAATAGCACCCTCTCTATATAATAATCCCTCTTACTAATAATACTTTTAAGTTAGTATTACTTAAATAAGTCTAGTATTATTAATACTCTAGGCAAAGTCTATAAACCTTTAGGTAGATAAGAAAACTAAGTTATAATACTATAATTAAGGGCTAAAGGCTTAAATACTTTATAATAATCTATAGATAATATTAAGGGATAATACTAGAGAAGAGATTATAAAATAGGTAAATAATAAGGTTATAAAGTTATTAATAAATATATTAAAGATATTAGATAATATTATATTAAATAGATATATTAAATAACTTTAAATATACTAGATTTAAGTACTTTAGAGTTAATTAGTAAACTTAGCTAGTTATACTATATTATATTATATTATACTATATTATATTATATTCTATTAAAACTAAAGAAGTATATTAAACTAACCCCTTAGTATATATAGTAATATGCTAAGTATATATAAAAGCAGTAGTAACTATAGTATAATAGTATAATATCTATATTAGCTACTTTTAGGCATAAATAATATATAGATCTATATATAGAGATTTCCAGATAGCTAGATATATAATATATTATCATTTTTCACTCTATACTATATAATTTAACAGAGCCGGGCTAACGTTGCGCCCGACTCGCACTGCACCCGACGTTCCAGACCCTACAATCTGACACCTTTTCCCAGCCAATCGTTAGGTGCCCAAGATACCGCCGCCAAAATCTGCCAATACCACAAATTCATGCAGCGGCGGCGGGCCCCCTCTATTTGCATCAGCCCAACCTTGAGTGTTGCATGCGAATCGGCTGGTGCAGTGGCTAGCCTGCTCCAGCGGATGCTATTTTCAAGCTCAACCCCTAAAGAGCCTCTCAGTCGAGGCCAACATCGGTCCTGCCGCGTGATATCGACATATGTTTGTCACCACGGCTAAGGCCAGACCTTGGAGGCTCTGCTGCTACTGACCCAAGTCTTACCTACCTACCTACCTAGGCTCTGGAAACATTCATTTGGATAGGTAGCACGGCGAGTGCAGCCACAGTCTTCTGCTTGGTGGCGGGCACCCAGACGGTTGTGTGGGGCGGGGCAGAAATAAAGGCGACAATTCACATTCCGTAGGCGCGCCACCCCTTTTAGAGTCACTGAAGCACGGCCCAGTGCAGCATCCAACAGGAACAGTGGCTACATCCGCTCTACCTCAACCTCATCGTCACGCTCGTCCATCTTCTAATTCAACTCCAATGTTTAGAAAGAAACCTACCTTAAGTATTAGCTATAGAGTATATCGACGAAATCTCTACGCCGAGGATAGCAACGCTAGCCGTCTAGCCCTTAGCCTTTTAGCCCGCCGTCTATTAGTTACTATCAAGGTCTGCCAGTTGTTGGTTGGATCTATTAATATAACTATCGGCATTATTGAGTGTTCTCTGAGGCGTCAGCCTTAAGGACTCATTCAGAGAGTGAACCTCAGCTGCCTATGGGAGACGGATCGGCCCGCTGAGCGCAGTGGTATGCAGCGTGTACGCCCGGTTCCCTATGTTGAAGGCAAGACTTCCCTAGACAAGAAGTGGCGCAAAGTTAGAGATGCGAGATATGTTGCCAGGCCAAAAAGACGGCCATGCAAGTGATGTTCTCCGTCGCATAAGGCTCGTTGATGCAAGTCGTTAGAGATTCTTGTAGAGATGCCAGCCATTCTCGTCGTTGAGCCTTGCCATGGCTACCGAGTCGTCTGCCCCGTCTGTGGCTGGAAGCATTCGTGATGCCCGATGCTTGAAGCCATGGAATCTGTCTGATCTGTCATGCCCCGCGCCTGCCCCGCGCCTGCCCCGCATTGTTAAGCGCCTGTATTGCACTACGTAACCGACACTGCACACCGACAGTGGTGGACATGGCATTAAACATGGTCACACATTTGTTAGTGTTTTTTTCTCAGTGGGAGTGTTTCAGAGCTTCTGAGTGGGGGTTTCTGGGTGGGAGCTTTCATGTCTGAACGGGTTGTAGCCTCCCGTCCACCATTCACGTTGCGATCCTGTTGCAGGCTGGGGTGCCAGCCGCCTAAGGTACAGTCACGTCACGAGACTACTGGACTGGTCCGAGCGTCACCACCGTGACCCAACTGCTCTTCAGCCCGCTCTACTAAAAATAACATCAAAAGACCGTCTGATTTCACAATACTTATACATCCCCAGTGCCTGCTGTTATTTGTTATTGCACCGCAGCGTTGATATGCTCCGGCTTCCAGAGCAATACAGCCACTATGCATATGTTATTGCGTTGCACCTGAACGCGTCACATCCGGACCGGTCCTTCTGGAGGTTATCTGTTGATGCAGCCCCCAATACCGCAAGCCCCCCCCCCCCCCCCCCGACTTTATACGTTACCGCCTGAAACTCGCGCTGCTTGTCAAGGTTGCTAAAGCAAGGCTATAACAAACTCTCAAGCCCGCTGGCCGCCGTGAACCTGCTCGCACGGGAGCAATGGCGGCGCGGTGCCCACCCTTCCTGTGACAATGAGGACAAGCCGACTCTGAGGAAGTCATCGACCGGAAACATGAACCCCAGCTCAAGATCGTCAAGCTGCGCGCCCAACCCGCCCCTTCCTCCAAATCATTCGTTCTTCGTTCCCAAAGACATGGTCCGGCGACTTTGACCCGCCGCGGTCTGTTTGGCGAGCCCCGAGAAGAAGCAATGAACAGCACAAACCGCTACCGCATCTTGAATATTGTTGATTGGTGTGTCGCGCAGGCCTAAAAGCTAGTACGTGGAATATCAGTTGTTAGAGTCCTGCCCTGGCCGAGGCTAGCTTCTTCCCTAATCACCCCGACTAGGCGAATAAGGCTGCGGACGCTGTCTAGATTTAGGAAGACGAGGCGCTATAGTTTGAGATTATTATTCAGGAGGAGGAAGTCCGAAAGCT
The DNA here is from genome assembly GCA_036785755.1 of Colletotrichum ledebouriae. NCBI lineage: Eukaryota > Fungi > Ascomycota > Sordariomycetes > Glomerellales > Glomerellaceae > Colletotrichum > Colletotrichum ledebouriae. Next base: position 25,491 of record JAVHLU010000097.1, read on the forward strand.
TATTAATTAAAACGTCTATAATAATAGCTTCCCCTTCTCCTTGCATAGCATTAATATTATTACTAAGGACGTTATATTCTATAGTATTACGCTAGAGTGAAATAATAGCTAGTACTATATCTACGTTCTTAATATAGAAGACTGCCTCTACTACCTTTTACTTAGCACTACTAACTAAGCATAGCTTACTACCTTTATCTCTTAAACTACTAATTATATTATTACCCCCCTACCCTATAGGCCTAACTACTAATATTAGCGTCTTAGTTACTAACTAGCTATTAGTAATAGCCCTATCTATACCGCTAACTTAACTAACTCCGCCTACTAAGGCACTGTTATCTAGGGCTAGTAGCTTATTATAATAGCTACGGGTCTCGAACGCTAGCTTAGCTATTATATTAACGAGTCGTTAGCACTAGAATTCTATATTAGCAAAGGGGTATATAAAAAAGTAAAGAGGATATATAACCCCTTATAGGATATTATAGATACGAATCGCGGGATGCTAAACCTGGACGTCTAGAGCTAGAAGAGTGAGGATAAGAGGTTTAGGCTAGTCGCTCTAGGCGAGCTGCCGCTACTACCTAGAGTTAGTATAATAGAGAGTAATATTTAGTAGTTATAGAGCTTAATATTTTCTTTTAGCTATAAGGCGGAATATAGGGTTTTATTAGATTCTAGGTCTATTATAACTAACAGGCTCTTATATAATTAGATAATTTTATAATACGAAGATAACTAGACTAATAGAAGGTATAACCCGCAGGCGGTATCTAGCTTCTTGAGGAGGGGTAATATCTAGACCCTCAGCAACCTGGATATGATGTTACTATCCTTAGGAGCATCCTAGTTATCCATATTGGCCTACATACTTAGCGTTAGTTGTCCTTAGGGCACAAGATCAGCGGAGGGAACTCACCCCTAGCCTCCAGATTTCCTTGCTAGTGAGAAGCAGTTATCGATATAGAGCGCATGAAATAGATAACATGCGACAGTCTGTCATTGTCATGCGCAAGCCAATCCTCCATCAGACTGATTGTCGAGTTCCAGTATTTCAGCGGTGTCGAGGAGGTCTTGGTACGAGAGCAGCTGGTTGGTTGCGGGCCTGGATGAGATCTCGAGGCAGGGGTTGCCAGCAAGTCGGGATCAGCCAGTGCCGACAGTGTCTTAGGCGTGAGTCTCTCCGTTCTGCCGCGTCACCCTAATGTCAGCTTCCTTTAGAACGGAACACGTCGCGCCAGCACAGAGAGACGACTTACCTGCTGTTCCGTCCCTTTGACGCCCACTGACCGATCCGGCTGGATTCGGTCGCGAAGCAGCCTCTCTATTCGCTTTTCGGTTGTCAACTGGCTCGCCAGATCGCGGGTCCAGAGATGGTTCTCGTCCAAGAGCGTCCCGGACACGACCAATGTGTCCTTAATGACGGTCTGGACATCGGAACCACAGCCAGCTGCGCCAGCGGTGGCGGACTGGAAAGTCTCGGCGAAGTAGCCGAGAACGACGCGGCCAGGGCGCCTTTTTGCTGCATCAATGATCCAACGTTGGAGGAGATGGAATGCATGGAACTGTGCAGGGCCGAGGCACCGTAGAAGGGAACTGAAATATCTGTGGTTGAGATGGCCTGGAAGGATGCGCTGGTCTCTTTGATGATGATGGCGGCGGCTCTGGAGGCGCTGCTGCCGCTTATGTCTGTGGCCTGACGGAGCTATTGAGGGAGAAGCCAGGACACCTATCCCAGTCTGCTGTCTAGGGCAGTAGACAAGAACGAGAATGCCGCCGAGGTGGCGAAGAAGGCGAACTCACGTGCAAAGACGTATACTACGTCCAGACACAGCAACGTGAGGAGAATCATGACGGGGGCACACGTGAGGAAGGACGTGATGCGACGCGGGGCCAGAACCCCATTTAGCAGCGTTAGAAAGTGACTCCATCGTCTTCTCGACAAGACGGGCCGCAAACGATGGCGGCAATAGTGTCTCTTTCTCCCCCGCGACTTCTCGTATCATCGTCGACTCCTCAGCATGCAAAACCTGCTGCTGCTCCGCTGTGTAGTAGTTGTTGTTGATGGTCGTCTCGCTCTTGTTGTTGTTGTTGTTGTTGTTGTTGTTATTGTTAGTGGTGGTGGTGGTGAATGTCTGGTTTCTAGTCAACTTAATCTTGCGGGAGGTGTTGACTGTGTAGCTGTTGTTGCTCTTGTCGATCGCCTTGCTTTTGAGGGCGTTAGGTGGTACGGCGACCTGATCTCGCTTGCGCCTTTGGATCTTAGCGCGAATGGACACATCGATGGGCTTTCTTGGGTTTTGGAACGGTTCTTCTGGTTCAGGTATAGCCCGGTCTGTACCTATAACGGCTCCGCTAGGTTAAGCTCTGCTGTTAGTTAACTAGAGATTGTTATCCATAGTGACTTTGGGCGCACAACGTGGGATAAGAAATGCCTAAAGAGACTTGGAGGTAAGAAGTTCTGGGTCTTAAAAATTTGTGAAATGGGCGATTAACGCTAATGGAAATTGAAACTCCGGCCTTGTCAAATCTGCTTCGCGGGTTCCCATTAACTAAGACTAAGGCTTTAGAACTTGGCCAGGGACGATGCGTTTCGAATCTCTCATGACTTCTGTCCCAAGAATGAGGTAATTGGAAGAGTGCTGCCGTATTGGAAACCATTAGGCCCTCCTCAAGCGACCTTTGAGACACGGTGTTGTTGAGGTTATCCTTTGACGAGGCTTAATAATGCCGAGGGGCAACACGTTTCGGTGTTGGCAAACTCCGACTTCAAGAACAAAGTAGTTGGCCATCACCAACGATTGGAGTGACGACGGGCATATTCTTAAAACGATATAAAGCACAAGGATCTTACTAAATTCTGGCCCCAAGCATAGATTTATCAAGAAACCTTTCCAGGTCCGCAAATGCGTTGGATCCCCATGCCTTCTCATCCTCAATTTACTTTTGCCTTCACGCACCCAAACATGTCAGCTTCCAACTGCCCAAGCCGCATTCCACCCCGGCGGCCTCCTCACTATAATGCCGGCGCGGCGCGCCGTAACGGCCTGTTGCCGAATCAAAATCTCCACGGACACAGCGGACGAAGGCATGAACTCGGGAGAGGAGGCTACGAGATGCAAACGAGCGAAGCGGACAGGCCGGCTGGCTCTTCGCTTCGTCCGGTCCACGTGAGGCAGTCTTATATTAAGTCTGCCTACATAGTCTTTATTATCACTATTGTTGCTGTCGCGCTTGGTTTTTACCTTCAGCGAGTGCTAAATCAAGACATTGCTGAGGAAGCGCGGAACCCAACGAGCACCAGCACCACCGCCGTCCAAGCATCGCCCGATGATAATGAGAAGAAAACTGTACCGTCACCTGCCCTGCTCGCTATCTACGACGCGCACGTATACGACCTTGATGGAACTTCTCGGCATAGATATGCGACCGCAGTAGCAGCGGAGTCCTCACGGTAGCAGTTCTATGTCATCAGCGGAGGAGCAGCGCGATACTGTCCACGCTGCCTGGACTCCTACTCTAGAGAAGCTATCATCTAGGTATCACAAACTGGCCAACGCTAATAAGCGCGGCTTGATAGCTTGATAGAGAGATTTATTGCAGTTGCCTCCTTTGCGGCTATTACCCTGCAGGACGATGTGCGGGTGTTATACTAGTTCAGCTTAGTCCTGGAAATAGAAAAGGTAGGGGGGTTGCTACTATATATATAGCAGCATTAAAGCTTTAGCAGTCTAGCAGCAGCTAGAGGCTTCCTCCTATAGGATATAGAAGTATAATAGAGTAGAGTAGCAAGGATATAGTCGTAGAGAGTGAGTAAAAGAAGGCTATAGTAAATTAGATAGAAGAAATATATTTATAAGAGGTAGGGGTAGATATCTAACATACTAGCCCCTATTTATAACTAATTATATTAAATAGAGGTTCTATCTAGTTTCTCTTACTTATAATATTAATTAAAAGAATAGTATTAGGCTTCCTATTATACTATAGAGAAAAGCAAGAGACCTAATACTCCTTAACCTAGCGATAGGAAAGGAGTCACGGACTTCCTATACTCCTATTAACTTCTAGTTCTATTCCTAGACGCTGCCGTCCATCTCGAATTATAAGGCCTCCTGCTAGAAGTATAGCGATAACTAATAAATCTACTCGCTTTACTAGCGTTAAGACGGTTAAGAGTCCTAGTAGTATATTAACCGCTTCTTCTATATATATCTCCCTATATAAAGAGACTCTACTATGGGATAATAAGATAATATTCTGACTTTTTAAATAGGTTCTACTATAGAAATACCTATAGCTTATTAGGAGATCCTATAGAAAGGGCAAAGCAAGATAAAGGACGACGAGGCACTATACTCTCTTCGAGCATAATAAGCCCTTCGTTTTCTAGATAGCAAGGACGCTTAATTTGCTGTTTACTAGGCTCGTGCTAAGGCGGCTCTCTAGGAGATTAACCCGAGATTTACTTAAATTAAGGCCTTAGTTAAGTTTTCTATTAAAATAGCAAATAAATAGAGCTAGCTAACGTCGTGGGAACCTTCTGCTAGTTATCTTTCAGGGCAGATAAAAACGCATTTAAAGCGCTAGCTAGTAGTAGTATAATATATCGGCGCAAACACAGCAATAGTTAATGAATCCGGTGCAAGTAGCAGTTATACGGAGACATAGGTGCCGGCCCACGTATCTACTAGCGACTTTAGCGGAGAAAGCAATACTAACGTTAACTTTAACGCTATAAGTCCCCTCCTAGAGGAGATAGAAAGCCTTAGAATAGCAGCACTAGACTATAAGACGTAGGCTATAAATAAACGCAATAAGGATAGAGCTAAATATAGAAGCGGTTATAATACGGATATAAATAATAGTATTAATACCTACTAACTAGCAGGGTCGTTCCCGAAATCTTACCTACCTTAATCTCCTAATTAGCTACCTAACCTAAAAGACTTTAACTTATATAAAGCATATACTAGGGCAGCGGGCGTTACTATAAGCTAACTCAGAGACTAGATCGACTAGGGATAGTATACTTAGTATTATGCTCAGCGTGGCTACGGAGAGAAAGGATTAATAGGAAATGATATTCGGAAAGACGACCGATGATGGTGAAGAAGAGCCGGTAGGAGGGTTGAGCTCTCAACGTGGAGGGGTTGCAAAGGTTTGAAGCATCATCGATCGGGATGAAGAGCTCTGGAGTCGCAGTGTCGGTTGGAGGGTCGAGTTCGCAACGTGGAGAGAGGGGCAGAGGCCCGGGGACAGGGACAGGGTTCGGCATTCTTTGCTCGGGCGCCGTCCGCGTTGGCGACGATAGCAAGATCGTTCTTGGAGTCAGGACCGTCGAGCGAGATTTTCGTCAAGTAGCTGGGATTTGGGAAGCTGGTCAGCACATGTTTGACAACGTGGGGGTAGTGGTGGTTGGTTGGACTAGAGCTAGAGCGCATCTTGGTCTTGCCAAGGTTTGCAGGCAGCACTCAATTGAGCATATTGGAGGACGTGGTATGCAGTTGACGCATGTCTTGCTGCCAACACCTGTCGGACAAGGCTGATTGTGGCAGAATGAGGTGGACTTTGCTGGAAGAAGAGGAATGGGCGGTGTACAGCAGAAAAAGGGTTTTTCTACGCGCATATCAAAGGTCAGTGCGGCAGGGGTTGCACTGTTAGTCTGTCACTGCTCGGTAGTTACTTCCGCGGCCCTGGTAACAGTGGGGCGCGTGCCGCACTAGTGTACCTTAACCTTTCAGTGGGCTGCACATCTGGAGTGGAAATGTGAGGCACCACTGCCCCGCAAAGTACGACCGGTGCCTCTGATGCCAGGGGGCAGAAAAAGAGTGCTTGTTCATCTCGTTTCCCCAAATGGCGCGACTCTCTGAATTGGCGATGAGATGGCAGGCAGCGGCAGCTTCATAGATGGTCCATCGGCATCCTGGGCGCTTGAATTTGGGGTCTGCAGCACTCGCCGTTACTGGAAGCGAGACTGCTATGTTGGTACCAAAAGGGTAATGAGTCCACTTTCACCCTGTATGACTGACTGGCAGCGGCTAGACAGAGTTTCATTCATCTGCAATGCGGTACAGGTTGCGTCCTGTCCAGTCCCTGCTTCTATGGAAAGGTGATATCGGATTGACATCCGCCCCTCATTGTTAGCTGCTAGTGGGCGTGCTTACGTCAGATATACAGTGCATGCTTGCTGCAAAAAGTTGTGAGGTAGTGGGTCAGTTGGGACAGCCACCTTAGGCACGTACCTCTAGCGGCTTTTTCCCAGTATCTGTCTGACCCAAGAAACTCCCCGCCCAGTCCTCTCAGCCTTACCCGTGATAACCTTACCAGCCACCACTCCTTAACTAACAACTGGACCATCCTGGTACCTATTGCGGAATGACTGCATAAGGTAACCAGCACCCGCAGACGTACCGCCGTGCAACCCGCCCATCATTCGTCTCCGGACCTTAGCCAAAATTAGCCCTTCTTCTGCCTCTTCGTTAAGGATGAACCAGGCGACACAGCTGACAACAGTAATAAGTTCCTCGTCAACCTGTTGGCCAAGCCCTATGCTGCTCCAACGCGGAGGAGGCTGATGCAGAACAACCTTCCTAACAGCCGTCACAACAACAATATCATCAACGACGACAAAGAGTAGCGGGCAGGGAGGACAGGATGATGGCGATGAGGGCATGTGGAGGACAGGAACAGGCTGACCAGCCCCCGCCGCTATGCGTCCACCCTCGAAGAGCACAGTCACGGCAACGGTGCCAACACTCTGGACGAGACTGGATAATAGTCACCAGCTGCTCGCATCATCCTGCCAGTAGATAGACACGGATCCAAGGCGGCCACCGCCAACAGCACCGACAGCGCCGCACAGCACGTATGAGGCCGAGTCAATGGCGTACCCGCCGACCCCGACGGCCAACGTCGATCCGAAAGGTTGCATATCAATCATCGCGGCGATACATGCATATATCAACAGCTCCAGCCCGAGCAAGACCCCTCCTCCCTCAGGCGCGTTCAAGGTGCATACATCAACAAACAAGATCACCTGGCTTCCATTGCCATCGTCCTAGACTTGTGCTATAAATCCAGTGCTTTGGAGAGGGATGAGCCCAGGGGCGCTGTCTTGTCGAGATTAGCATCCCATCGCCTGGCGATCCTCGTGCCCATGGGAAGCGACGAGGTGAGCTGCGCCATCGAATACAGATCTGTTCATACTCCCGTTATCAACAGGAACGTTGATACCGAACTTGATTCTCACACCCACAACATCCCAGACAACCTCGCCCTTCCGGTCCACTGATCTTGAACTGAAATAAGTCCCAGAATTGACGCCAACGTCAGCACTAGATGAAGCGACCTATGAGCTTTAGTGCTGGCACTCGGCTATCTTGACAATACTATTGCTGCTGATGGCCTGGAGGTAGAGTTGGGCACCTGAGAAAATCAACACACTTTGGCTACAGGAGAGAAGGATGATGGCTTCTGGTCTCTGCCGGTAAATGTGCGTGGCGTTCAAGATGGTCATGGACCCAGAGGAAATGATAGGAATGGTGGAAAGGCTGGACAATAGCATAGTGGATACGATAGACATTAACGAGTTCTGGTTCCTCAGAAGATCAAGTGAGGCCTTCTCCTAAGACTAATCCAGAACCCATCTTCCTCTCAGTGCCAGGACGAAGGCTTAGTATCAGTTTTATTTCCAAGATTAAGACCAGTCGGTGCCCATAGAATTGATAAGCTCCAAGAGCTAGCATGTAGAGGCAGCAAAACAAAGACATCCTAGAGGGCAGTGCTGACTTGAGATGGGAATATGAGAGGAATTAGAAGAGGAGATGTATGGGTTTGGAATGCGGTCTCGAAATTAGCCTAGGTCTTGATTTGAGATTTGTTAGCCCAATCAAGATAGTTTAATTAGAAGGGCTGAAAATGCCCCGCAGACAATTTGACGTTTTAGTTTGTTCTGATCCTGCACAGAGCGGGGTATGTGACAACAAGGATCCCATGCACAGTTAGGGGTCAGAAACAAGGGTCTAATAAGCATATCAATTAAAGTTATATAAGCAAAGCTATCCTTATACTAAATTATAGTATACCTAGTGCTCTTCTTATATATTATTAAGCCCCTGAGTTATTACTTATACCCTTAAATCACCACTTATATCTCTAATCTATATATAGCTTAATATTATACTATATATAGCCTGTTTATTATAATAAGGCACTATCTATAGTTATAATACTCCTCCTTACTAAGAACTTAGTTTATATATATATTAAACCTTCTCAGCATAATCCTCTATAGTAGTATTAGCTCTAAATAGCCTTATACTGCTCCTTTTATAGAGTTATTTAAAGATTATCTTTCTAAGTAGCTTTATAAATAGGTTAGCTATATTATCTATTAATAATATATACTTAAAGTTAACCTTACTATATTTAATAACCTCTTATATAAAGTAGTTATAAACCTATATATACTTTGCGTAGTTATTTATAGACTTTCCCTTTATAAGTATAATAGCTTCTATATTATCTATCTATATATAAAGGGGTTCTCTAAGCTCTACTCTGAGTTTGCTTAGGAAATTATATATCTAAAGCATTTCTAATATAGTAGATAATATTATATAGTACTTAGCCTTAGTTAATAACTTAGAAACTATAGCTTATTATTATAATCTCTATAATATAGGCTTATTAACTATAAAGAAGATCTATTCTATTATTAAGTATACTATATCCTTATAGCTAGTATAGTTACTATTAATATAGCTATAGAGTCTCTATTTATTTAGATCTCTAGCCTTATATTTATTATTATAACTTATTATAAAGGAGAGATATATACTAAGATACTATATTAAGTACTTTATACTCTTCTTATATAACTTATTAAGATAATAGGAAAACCTAGCCTATAGTTTTATACTAAAAAAGAGATCTAGCTATATTATAAATACTCTAAAGCTAACCTTACCTAATACTCTCTAGTACTAACTTTAGAGATTTAAATCTAATAAGGTCTTTATACTAGAAACTGCAAAGTTAAGTATTCTAGTCTTAATAAGTATCTTTATAGGCCTAATCTCTGCTCTAAATTCCTATACTATATTAACTAAGTATATCTCTTAGCTAATAATAGTTTTCTAATACTTCTTATTAAAGGTAAGTTAAATACTAAGGAAGCTATTAGGTACTCTAAGGTTATTAACCTTAATCTTATTACTTATATATTTATAGATTATATCTAGAGTAGCTTCTAGCCCTATTACTAGAATATTATTAATATATATTACTATTATAATATTAAGAGCCTTATTATAGTAAGTTATATTATTTAAGTATAGTAGTATAAATCCTGCTTACTAAAGAATCTCTTATAACTTCTTCTATTACTATCTCTCACCCTATCTTAGCCTATATAGAGCTTTATAGAGTTTAATAACTTGCTCTTAATTTCCTTTATAACTATATATAGCTATAAGGCTACTATATTATAGATCTATAAAAAACTCCTTAATTAAAGAAAAAGATATTATATAAACTACCTCCTCTAGCTCTCTATTTAAATATATACTAATAAAATCCCACTACTATATAGAATATCCTTTTTACTATATATAGATTAATAAGATCTACTAAGATACTATTTAAAATATTAAGATATATATCTAGGTAAAGTCTTATCTAGAGATTTATAGAAAGCCTCTTACTATAATCCACGCCTTATACTTTATAAGCTTACTATAGGCTTTTTTATATCTCTAAACCTATTTAGCTATTAGTTAGAGACCTTATAGAGCCTCCTTCTTATTAATAAACTATAATATCTCTTTTTCTATAAGTCTATATATTTTAGTAAATACTACCTCTACCTACTCTAACTAGTTATTTATAGATCTATTCTATATTTCTATAATAGTTATTAGGTTTATATAAGGCTATAAACTTATTTCCTAATTACTTATAAAGAGATTAGTTATAAAAGCTATAGTATAAGTATAAGCTATACTCTTTTCTCCTAAAGATCTAGTCTCTCTAATTTATAGATATACTTTATATATCTACTCTATAATTCCTTATATATAGCTCTGGAACTATAGACCTTAGCTAGGTAGTAGTGTTCTCTAGTGCTCCTCTAGCTCTATTATAGATTTATAAAAAATAATATTAGAGTAGATAATAATCTTATCCTACTCTAATATCTATATTCTATATACTTAGTCTCTATAATAACTAATAAAAATACTTTTCTCTATATATACTACTATCTTTTTACTCTTAACCTAGACTTCTAGATTAATATAAGTAAAGTAAATACTCTTAATAATCTATAACTAGCTTATATTAGATATATAGTCTCCTCCTAGGCTTAATAACTTATTATAGAGTATCTAAATAGGTATCTTATCTATAATAGCTATAGTATAGAAGTAGTTAATAATATAAACTACTACTATAAGTAAATATAGCTATAAATCTGCTAGAATCTCTAAATTAATACTTCAAGTATATACCTTATCTAGAATAATCTAAATTATATACTCTGCTATACTATTCTGTTTATATATATATAGTAGCAATAACTCTATCTTTATTCTATTATTCTATAATATAGCTTTAAGATAAGTTACTATAAACTTCTCTATATTATCTATATAGATAACCTTTACTACTATACTAAAGGTATTCTTCTACTCTTAGAGATAAATCCTTAACTAGTATACTAGCTTATTCTTTATATCTATAAAGATAATTACTTAAAAGTGTATTTTATTATCTATAACTAGTAAGAAGTATTTAAAGTACTTTACTAGCTTTACTTCTCTAATATTAATATAGAGAATATCTCCTGCTTTCTCTGCATAGTACCTTAGTATTTATAGAGAGTATCTTAGGCTCTTTAAGAGATTATAGGTTTTATAGAGTTATAGAACTACTAACTTAGAGAATATTATATAGCTCTTTATTATTTATATAGTCTTTTTTATCTCTCTAAAGCCTAGGTAGCTAAGTCTCCTATACCAGAGCTTAGATTTAGTTTTCTGCTATGTATTATATATTATCTATATACCTAAATCTCTTTTATATATTATATTAAGGTTAAAACCTCTTTAGTATATATTAAGTATTATAAATACTTACCTATTAGCTTTAATAAGCTTATTCTTATTAAGGTAACCTTTACTAAGGTAAAGTCTCTCTCTACTAAATATATTAATAGGGAAACTTAGTATATATAATATATTTTATAATTATATTAACTCTCTATTATTAAAGTATAGTATAACTATTTCTATATACTTAGAGTAAATAGAACCTCCTCCTATATATATTATGCATAGAGTTATTAATAGAGTATACTTATTATTATTATACTATAATATATTATTTATTATATATATATTTATATCTATATTCTATAGCTAAGTACTATTACTTTACTTAACTATTCTTAAAATAGTCTCTTTTTTTTTAGTATTCTTAGGCATAGTTTTATATACTAAGTATATTCTGAGATTACTCTATGCTATCTAAAAGTTACTTAAGTTTATAAAGATATAGTAAACTTGCTTTATTATCTTCTAACTCTCCTTTATAGACTCCTTCTTAGGTATATCTATCTTATTATTACTCTTTTATAGTATTAATAAACTTTTATTATTAACCTTATAGATAGGGTATACTTACTATATAGTATTAGTATAGCTATAGCTATAATAATTATAGTCTATATAATTCCTCTTCTTAGACTCCCTTTTAATATCTTCCTTAGGTGCTTTATCTATTATTTATATAATAAGTATAGACTTTACCTTACTAGTTATATAAGCCTTATTCTAGAGATCTGCTATAAATCCTTTAACTATTATTATAGATCTATCATAATACTTTAATCTCTAGTAAATAGCCTAGTTATAATACTACTCTTTAGCTTCTTAGATAAATACTTAAATAGTATCTTTAGAAAAGATAGTACTGCTTACTTATTAATATCTATACTATAGCTTACTAAACTTTAAGATATATAATATAGAGTTACTCTTTATAAACTTAAGAGTATATATCTAGTCTTATATTTATTCTCTTAGGATAATACTAGTACTAGTATATATCTATATAAAAGTATTCTAAATCTTAGACCTGCTCTATATATATACTATAAGGGATAAAGGCCTTTCTATAAGGTTATTATATATCTAAATTATAATCTAGAGATCCTCTACTAGAGTTAATATATTTCTAAAAGTTACTCTATAAACTATTATTAAGATTTATACTTATATTAACTATATAATCTAATTTGCAAATCTCTTTAGGTATAGGTTCTTAGAGAACTTTATCTTAAGGTCCTTAAACTAGTCTAAATCTAGTTTAAAAGTCTTACTAGGTATTTATATTAATAGCGGAGTATCTATTATTATAATATCTAAATAGCTAGTCTCCTCCTATATATTAAAGTAAGAGTAGGCTAGGCTTACTAGAGTTCTTAATAGCAGTAATATTATTAGAGAGGATATATCTCTACTGCTATTATTAACTATAGATAGTGCTAGAGTAGTCCCTTATATACTCTATAACTATATTTAAAAAGCATTATACTCTTTATATACCTATTAGTAAGCTAACTATAGCTTAGTAATTTTCTGCTAAAGATCTATAATAGCTTTATCTTAAGGCCTTACTATCTCTAAGCTTTATAATATGCTTACTATAACTATAGATAACTATATAACTTCTTAAGAGTATATTAATATCTTTTATAATATATATATTATATTAGATAGTTATATAACTTTATTTTGCTATTTTAATAACTACTATAAAGCAGATCTGATTTATAATATTATATTAGTTATGCTACTATATAATAATAAGGATCCTATATATAGTTAGGAGTTAGAAATAAAGGTTTAATAAGTTGGCCGCAATGCAATGGCGAGTGTCCCCTCTAGGGGTATTGATGAGAGCCCTCTTAAGGGCTATGCCGACGATGCGCTCTCTATATATAACGGAGTAGTTAAAGAAGGAGCGGGTTTTATTAATCATATCGATACTAAACTCTCTAGCGAGCTCTCGCACGTTATTAGCATTAAAGGGCGTGCCTCGCGCGGGCTTAGCGTTTTTATATGCGGGGTCTAGTGCTAATATAGTTAAGGATTTGTCGTGGGTTATAGGTATGCCTAGGACTTCGTGGATAAGGAAGAGGGAGAGGTATAAGGCCCTGCTCGTAGAGCTTCTTATGCTTCTAGCTATAAGAACCTCTTAGGAAAGACCTCTTTAGTTAAGGAGTTACCTCTCGTATAGTAGCGTTCGCAGTACCTTGCTAGAAGGTCGACCTTTTGGGTTGAGGAGTTATCTTATATAGTAGCTTTTACCTTTAGCACCTTACTCGAAGGTCGACCTTTTAGGTTAAGGAGTTATCTTATATAGTAGCTTTCGTAGCGCCTTACTAGAAGGTTTAGCGAGGGTATTGCTATGAGAGCCTTAGTAGCCCGTTTAGCTCTAATATAATTAGCCCCGGTGTAGCGCGCGTCCGACTCTATACGAGGGTTTACTTACGAGTAGTAGGAACGTATAGGGTTCCTATATTATTTTCCTTAACTAGTAGAGGGTATAGGTTAAAATACCTATATAGTATTTCCCGAATTATGCCTGCGAACTAGGTGAATTTGTTGTAGTCTTTTTGCGAAGGGGCTGCGGCGTAATTCCGAGCTTAATAAAAGGTTTAATAAGTATATTAATTAAAGTTATATAAGCAAAGCTATCCTTATACTAAATTATAGTATACCTAGTGCTCCTCTTATATATTATTAAGCCTCTGAGTTATTACTTATGCTCTTAAATCACCACTTATACCTCTAACCTATATACAGCTTAATATTGCGCTGCGCGCAGCCTACCTATTATAATAAGGCGCTGCCTGTAGTCATAACAGGGTAGACATACTGCGGGGTAGACATACCACAGGGTAGACACACCGCGGGGTTAACCTTACCTAAGGTATATTAATAATATAGAGAACTCCTAAATTGCTCTAGCATATATATAACTAATATAATTAACCCTGACCTGCTATCTATTAAGTTTATAGTTATAACGCAGCCCCCCGCAAAAAAGACTATAATAAATTCACCCAGTTTATGGGCATAATTCGGGAAACACTATAGAGGCACTTTAACCTATGCTCTCTACTAGTTAAGGATAATAATATAGGAACCCTATATGTTCCTGCTAGCAAGCAAACCCTTACATAAAGTCGGATGCGCGCTCTGGCTAAATAGACCGGCGGAACACCTGCTATCTATATATCTACGTAGTATTAACTAGGCAGGTGTGTGGAGTATTAGAGTGTGATAGTTTATTAAAAAATAATTAGGATTTAGGCTAAGTTATAGAGCTACTAGTTAGCTAAAAAGAAAAAAAAAAAGATTTAAATTCTTTTAAGAAACTATATCTTATTAAGCCTAAATTTTAGCTTATATAAGAGGTTTCTATTCTAGCTAGATTTATATATTATCCCTCTCTCTATTTAATAGGTATTTTCCTTAATAAGGGTTAACTTTAGGGGTATAAATTATAAAAAGATAGCTTTTTGCTAATTAAGTATAGAAGTTAATTAGTAGCTAATTTATTAAATAATTAAGGAAGTTGCTGCTAATATAAATATATACTACTATAATAGATTAATATACTAAAGATAGTATCTTAGTATTAACTTATATTATAGATCTACCTTCTTAAAGTAGTAAAGTTACCCTTAATTATTTACTCTCTAATTATTATTAGTAAACTATTATACCCTTAAGATATATCTACCTAAGCTAGTCTATATTATCTATATTTAGTATAAACTTATTTAGTATTATATTTAAGCTATATTTTAAACTTCCTTTACTAGAAACCTTTTCTACTTACTCTATTACTAACTAGATTAAATTTTAACTAATAGCTATACTGTCTTTTATATTTAATTTCTCTATTAGAAAAATATATTAAATTAAACCTCTATATATTGCCTGTATGCATTGCCCGCACGCATTGCCCGCACGCATTGCCCGCACGCATTGCCCGCACGCATCGCCCGCACGCATCGCCCGCACGCATTGTGTCAAATCTGTTACGACCGCAGGCGGCGCCTCACCGCAATAGGCGGGCCGCGCGCAGCGCAATATTAAGCCAGATACGGGTTAGAGATATAAGTAGTGATTTAAGGGCTTAAGTAATAACTCAGGGGCTTAATAATATATAAGAGGAGCACTGGGCACACTGTAATTTAGTATAAGGATAGCTTTGCTTATATGACTTTAATTAATATGCTTATTAGACCCTTGTTTCTGACCCCTAACTGCGCATGGGATTCTTGTTATAATAAAATCGACCCCTTAGCGTATATAGTGACACGCTAAGTATATATAAAAGCAGCAGCAGCTATGGCGCAATAGTATAATATCTATATTAGCTACTTTTAGATATAAATAATATATAGATCTATATATAGAGATTTCTAGATAGCTATATACTTAATATATTATTATTCTATACTCTATACTATATAATTTAATAATTAATAGTTTAATTATTATAAATAATACTAATTAAAGCTATCTAGATAAATCTATAGTATAACTTAGCTAGAGTTAGAATATATAATATTAATAAAATTAAAGCTAGTATAGTTCTTTAATAACTTAATAAAATAAGACTAATATATATATATATATAATATAGCTATTAATATATAAAGATAAGATAAAGAATATTAAGAACTTATATAAAGTTATAGTTTAATTTAAGAACTATATTTAAGAAATAGTTAACTCTAAGTATTAATAAACCTACTTTATATCTTACTACTAGCCTCTAGCTACTATATAGTGATTTTACCTACTTTATAATAGACCTTCTAACTCCACACTATACCTCTTAATAATATATATAGCCTTTAGTTATATAATTATAACTATCCTAACTATAGCTATACTTATATATATCTATCTATAGCCTTATAATTCTTAACTTTATAGTTTAATAATAATATCTATTAACTTATCCTCTTACCTATTACCCACACTACTAATACTATCTCTATTACTACTTTATCTACTAGCTATACTATTATTAGTAATGCTCTCTCTATTTAGTATAAGCTATACTCACTAATAAGCGCTAAAGGGCTGCTTCTGCCTTAGTATTACAGAGGGTCTATTTAAAGAAGAGCTACTCTATAGAGTGCTTCAGAACCTATCTAATCTCTACTACTAAGTCTGCTTACTTATATATAATAAGTTAGTATATCTATAAGTCCTCTATAGAGGTGTTAATAAGAGCTCTCTTAAGAGCTATACTAATAATATACTCTTAGTATTATCTAGGCTGCTTAATAAAACAGAGAGCTTTATTAATTATATTAATACTAAACTCTTATATAATATTTTATATATTATTAATATTAATAAGCATACCTTATATAGAGCTAGTATATTAATATACTAAGTCTAGTGCTAATATCTTAGAGAACTTATTATAGGTTATAGAATAAGGGTGAGAAAGAGAGATAGATATAAAGCTCTACTTATAGAGCTTTTTATACTTATAGCTATAAGAACCTCTTAGGAGATTAAGGAGTTATCTCTTATATAGTAGCATTTATAGTATCTTACTAAAGGGTTTACCTTTTAGGTGTTTTTTGCAGCACCTTACTAAAAGATTTAGCAAAAGCATTCCTAAGCTATAAGAGCCTTAGTAGCCTACTTAGCTCTAATATAATTAGCCCTAATATAATTAGCCCTAATATAATTAGCCCTAATATAATTAGCCCTAATATAATTAGCCCTATTATATATAGTGCAGTATTACTTATACTATTACTGTTCTACTAGTCTATTTAGCTAGAGTATATATCTAACTTTATAATATTTAGAGGGTTTACTTACTAATAGAAATATATAGAGTTTCTATATTATTATCCTTAACTAGTAGAGAGCATAGGTTAAAGTGCCTCTATAGTGTTTCCTAAATTATACCTATAAACTAGGTGAATTTATTATAGTCTTTTTTTGTGGGAGGGCTGCATTATAACTATAAACTTAATATCTTACTACTTTATTATAGAAGTTATTATCTATCTAAAGATAAAAGCTAGAATTAATAATATTTAGTAACTTAAGTTAGTAAGGATAGTTTATATAGAAGTTCTCTAAATCTTTTATAAAGAGAAGATTATAACCTAGAAGTTTATTACTAAATACGTTAATAAGTATAAAGCTATTATATCTAAATTAAGGGTAATTAATATAATAGAGAGCAGTAAGAAGTTAGAATAGTTTAATAACTTTATCTATACTGCTTACTAAACTTCCCTTTTATTATAGACTATAATTTATAAGTTAATCTATAGAAAGAAGGTTAATAATAAAACTCTAAAGCTAAATAATCTTATTAAGAGTATATAAAGTAAAGTCTTAGAAATAGTTAATACTATAACCTTAAAGTTATATATTATAAAGAGTAAAGCCTTTAGATTAATAATAACTAATCTATCTATCTACTTAGTAAAAACTCCTTAACCTTAAAGTAAGTTAAGAAAGAGATAAATTAATAAAGGGTTTAATAATTAATAAAATAAGTAGAAAAAGGGATTCAGTAAGTATTAAGCCTATATAGAATATTACTAGCTATTAAAGTGTTAGTATATATTTACTAATAAGATACCTAATTACTAAACTCTAAATAAGATAATTACTAACTTAGTAAAAAAGTAATATAAAGGAGAATTAGTAAATAAGATTAACTATTTAAAGATCTCTATAAAGAATTAATAACTCTTAAAGAGATATAGAGAAAAAGTAGGAATTAAGAAAGCAGTATTTACTATAACTTATATTTATAAGTTATCTAAATTAGTATTATTAGATTTAGGTTTAATAATCTATATTCTAAATAACCTTAAATACTTTAAGACTCTCTATAGTATTTATAATAAAGACTTTATTCTTATAAAATCTAAACTAATATTAATTAAAGAATATAGATCTATAACTATAAATATTATTACACCTAAAGGTTATTTAGTAAAACTCTATCTCTTTAATACTATTTATTATAGTACTATAGTAAGTAATCTTATATTCTATAGAGGCTTAAAGAAAAAGAATATCTACTAAGATAACAAACTAAATAACTACTGCCTTTAATAATAAAATAGTACTTTTATTACTAAAGTTCTTAATATCTATAATTAATATATTTTTAAGTATATACTAAAGAAACCCTAAGTAGTGTTTTATAATAATACTATACTAATCTCTCTATAATATAATATCTATATTACTTTAATAAAAAGAAAGCTAAGGAAGAGTATTTATAGTAATTAGTATTCTTAACTTAGCTATATAGAAGAGGCTGTGATATACTACCTAGAGGCTATAATATATAGGATAAGAGTAAAGAGTAGAATACCCCTAATAATAGTAGACTATAATATATATAGCCTGGAGAAGATAATTAGATAAGTATACTAAACACTAAGGGAGTTTATTATAACCTTAATACTAGAGAGATAAATAGCTCTAGATTTTTATTTATCTAAATAAAGATATAGAAGCTTTATAACCCTCCTACTCTTTATAGATAGACTATTAAGTTATATTTAGGATTACTACTTTAAAGACTGCTTAACTAAAACCTTAATAAGAGTATTTACCTAGTTTATTAACTTACTTAAAAGGGAGCTAAAAGTTATAATTAAGGTATTTAAATATAATAATAAGATCCTAAAGTATCTAGAGATAAAAAGCCTTATTTAGATAATAAGTATTTAAACTAAGCTATCTACCCTAAATATCTAAGCTTAAAATAGAGTCAGAGAGAGGATTATAGTAATTATAAAAATAAAGGCTAGATATCTTTAGTTATTATTAAAACTTCTATCTTATTTATAACTAGAGATCTATATAGCAGTAATCTATATATATAACTATACTTTATTATAGTTAAGAGGTTAGAAAACTCTTTATAAACTTCTATACTAGTTTATAAAGAGTAATAATACTATACTAAATATCTTCTATCTATAATAATATAGTTATAAAGTATTTACCTTAACTACCTAAGCTTAACTTTATAAAAACTATTTTTAGTACTTTAACTCTAGGGCTTAAATTAGATACCTTATTAACTATATCTTATTAAACTCTCACTAAATATAGTATTTAGTAAAGTAAGAAGTTATTACTATAAGAGATATTAAGTTTAATAAAAGCATAAAATTTAGCAGTAATATTAATAAATTAAAGGATAACCTCTAGAAAATAAACTAAGAGGAGATATATAACTACTATAATAATATTATTAACTTAATAAAGCTATAATAGATACTAAACCTAGATAATACTAAAGATAATAAAAAAGCTAAATAGTTACTGCTAATTAAGCTAATAGAGATTAATAAGATTAATATACTAAATAAGTTCTAACTATAAAATAAGTTTAAATACTTCTAAGCTTAGTTCTAACTTATTACTCTATCTTAATCTCTCCTCTTATTATTCTTCTAAGTAATAGAAAATCTTAAGGTAAAGGGGGGGAGAGTAATTACTACTAAATTTAAGAAATTTAGGATTAATTTAAGAACCTTCTATAAAGCAGTATTTCTAATTAGTATAAAGCTAAATAAATTAATTACGTAGTGAGATAACCTTTATATCTATTTATAGTCTAGCTAATTTAGTATTAATAAGAAGTATATAAGGAGTATAACTAGATATTAAGCCTTAAAGTTAGGAACTCCCTACTTAGCTTAATAGCAATAAATAATTCTACTAGAGATAGTGTTGCGCTAACACCGTAACCCGCAAAGCAGCAGGATACGTGCTGTAATTAATAGATATATATAAGGTTACGTAACCTATTGCAGAGCATATATATATAGTTTAACACTACTGCTAACGTAGTTAAGTAGAACTTAGGAATATAGATATATATTAACTTATAAGCTTTTAATATATATATATAAAGGGAGCCCTAAGTCCTGTGTAAACCTTAATCTAGCGTAATACTAACACTAATTAGTGGTTAACCTCACGTATTATACTACTTAACTCCTATAGATTAGTAAGGATATTACTTAAAGAGGTAAAGTGATAACTCCTATACTAGGTTTATAATCTAGTATATAAGGGACTTATCTTTATGCTATCCAGGTTATTAAGTATAAAGAGTAGGTTTACTTATAGTATATCTATCTTAAAGACCTTAATATATCTCTATATCTATTATATAAATAATAACTTTATTAATATAGCTTATTATCTATAAATATTACTTAAATAACGAGAATAAGAGATAATAGATAAATAATAGGTTTATAACTATTATAATAAGCTAGTATAATAAGAATCCTACTATAGAATTATCTAGCTTAATAAGATTACTATATCTAAGCTTAAGATCTATCCTCTCTATATCTATATTACTATTCTTTAAGAATACTAGAGATCTATTAAGTTTATAGTTATAACGCAGCTCCCTGTAAAAAAGACTATGACAAATTCACCCAGTTTATAGGCATAATTTGGGAAACACTATAGAGGCACTTTAATCTATGCCCTCTACTAGTTAAGGATAATAATACAGGAACTTGATATATTCCTGCTAGTAAGCAAACTCTCTAAATATTATAAAGTTAGATATGCACTCTGGCTAAATAAACTAGCAGAATAGTAATAGCGCGGGTAATACTGCGCTGTATATAATAGGGCTAATTATATTAGGGCTAAGTAGGCTACTAAGGCTTTTATAGCAAAAACACCTAAAAGGTAAACCTTCTAGTAAGGTAAATGCTACTATATAAGATATTTGATAACTCCTTGCCTAAAGGTTAACTTTCTAGTAAGGTGCTATATATATAAGAGATAACTCCTTAACCTCCTAAGAGGTTTTTATAGCTAGAAGTATAAAAAGCTCTATAAGCAGGGCTTTATACCTATCCCTCTTCCTTATCCTTATTAACTTATAATAAATTCTCTAAGATAGTAGCACTATACCTAGTATATTAATATACTAGGTATATATAAGGTATGCTTATTATTACTAATAATATAAACTAGATTACTATAGAGTTTAGTATTAATATAATTAATAAAAACTCCTCCTTCTTTAACTAACCTAGCCTATATAAAGAGTATATTATTAGCATAGCTCTTAGGAGAGCTCACCTTAATATCCCTATAGGGAATACTAATATATATAGTTATATTATATAGAAATAAGCAAATATAGCTTTAGAAGTTAAATAGGTTATTACACACTCTATTTATTAGCCCTTCTTTAAATAAGCTCTCTATAATACTAAGGCAGAGGCAGCTCTATAGGAATTAGTGAGTATAGCTTACACTAACTAACAGAGAGAGCATTGCTAATAATAGTATAGCTAGTGGACAAAGCAGTAATAGAGGCAGTGTTAGCAGCGTGGGTGATAGGTAAGAGGATAAGTTAATAGATATTATTATTAAACTGCAAAGTTAAGGATTATAAGGCTGTCTGGTGAGATAGGTATATGTAAGTGTAGCTATAGTTAGGATAGGATCACGTGACTAAAGGCTATATATATTATCAGGAAGCGCGGCGTGGAGTTAGAAGGTTTATTATAAAGCAGGTAAAATCACTGTGCAGTGGCTAGAGGCTGTGAGATCTATAATATCTATACTTATATATACTAAAATATTATAAGACCTTTGCTTAAAATACTTAAAATATTTACTGCAAAATATATACTACTATTAACCTTATAATTATTAAGGAGAGATTGCCTTTAACCTAGAATTATAACTTATACTAAGATAAGGGGTATACTTAATGCTACTAGTAACTTTATACTAAAATAATATATTATTTAGTATATAGCAAATTATCTATAAATAGATATAGTAAAAGATATTAAAACACTATAATAACTTATAGTATTATTATTAATATTACCTATACCTACTAAAACCTAGGATTATCCTAACTAAGAGAAATAAAACAAGGATATCTATCCCTTCCTACCTCAAAATAATAAGGTATCTTTTCTATTTAGTTTATAGATAGGAGTGTAGCTTAAGTATTATTACCTATAGTAAGTATAATAATACTATAGTAAGTAACTATAGCTACTACTATATAACTTATAATATCCTTACTACTACTACTAAACCTAGTATTCTAAAGAAAATAATAGAGAAAGATAATACTAAATAACAGTAATACTGCTTTATAAACCTATAAGAGTTACTATAAAGACTAATAATAAAAAACCTTACTTTAATAGTGCTAAACCTAGTAACTAGAGAACTAACTACCTAAGTATAAATAAGGGAAACTTATACTATAGCAGAAGCTTTAACTAGAGACTCTACTAGCTAAAACCTCACTAAAATATTTATTTACCTTCTTTTATATAATATTATTAACTACTATAGCAAATCCTTCTATACCTAGCTAATTAACGCTATAGTTAGACCTATTAATTATAGTAACTCTATACTATTAACTTATTATAAAACCCCTAATCTCTCTAAATATAAAGATATTTATAAATAAATATAATTAGAGTTAAATATTTAAATTTAATAATAAGACTATAGAAAAGGAGATAAATACTAAAATCCTCTTTTACCTTAAGATCTATAAAGCTAATAGCTTTATAGATATAGCTTTATAGAGAGAGTTTATATATAACTTTATTAACCTACTACTTAAATTCTAGAACTAAGTTACTATAAGTATTATTTAATAACTCTATAACTACCTTATAATAAGCAGAGTATATACAATCTATAATTCTCTATAAATTATAGACTAACTCTTTATAATTATTATAGAAAATAACTTCTACTTCTAGATAATTAAGAAAGCAGAAGAATAAATAAGCAAAAACACTATATTTATAAAGTTATAGAAAAATAAAGACTTCACTAGAGAGATTATAGATAGTAATAGTAAGAGAAAAGCAAAGTCTATGCCTTTATAAACTAATAATAGAAGGAGTATATCTATAAATAATAAAAATCCATAGCTAGTTAATCTTAATTTAACTCTAAATACTAACCCTACTCTAAATACTATAAATACTTAAGTTAAACCTGAGAATAATACCTGCTTACTTATACACTAACTTATAGACCTAACTAAGCTATATACTAATAAGATAAAGTATAGTAATAAAAGTATAGATATTCTAAAGCTAAAACTCTATATTTTCTAGGATATATATAAGAGGGCAGGTTTTATAAAAGAGCAAACACTATTTACTTTTCTAATTATACTTAAAGAGAGAGCATTATATTATTATTATAAAATAATTTACTAAATTTAGCATTATCTTAACTCTAACTAAATTATTACTAAGCTTAATAAATATTTTAAAATAGAGAAATTTAAATAAGTATACCTCACTAAATAAAATAATACTACTCTAATATTAATAATAAATAATAACCTATCTATAATAAAGCTTAAAGCCCTGGATTTGCTAATTAATACCCTTATAAAGATATAATCTATATTAGGCACTGTCTATAAAAGTAATAAGATCTTATATAACTAACTCCTTTAAGGTTACTAAGGGGTTAAGGAGTGTGAATAAGCTACTATAAACTCTATAATAAAGTTTAAGAGCCTCTATAACTAGCTTAAAGTTATAATTAGCAATATAGTTATATTTATAAATAGCTAATTACCTCTATAACTATAATACTATACTAAGTAATACTAGACAGATTATAGATATAATAGCTAAGGCTAGAATAATTAATTTAGCTACTCCAGCCTATACTAAAACTTTAAATAAAATAATTTAAAATAATAGTAAGATCTCTAGAAGCAGAGATACTATATCTATAAAAAAACAGGCTGCTATTTAATAAACTATATATAGAAAGAGAGGGATAAAGCATATTCTTAATTCTAAAGTAATTTATAAATTTAAGATACTTTAAAGACAGCTTACTAGCAATTCCTTACTTAATATAAAGGAAATAAAGATAAGGGTTATAATAATTTAATAATAAATAATAAGGAGAATAAAGAGATTAAGATATATCTCTAGTTACTTAGAAAAGGGTAAGATAGTTAAGAAGACTAATAATCTAATAATAACTAGCAAACCTTATTCTTTATCTAATTTATAAACCTAAACACCTAACTAGCTTATTTAGTAAATAAGAATACTATTACTAAGTACTTACTTAACTAAGTAACTTACTATAGAATCACCTACTATAACTCTTTTAAATTAATAACTAATAATACCCCTATTAATATCTTTATACTTAATAGAAGATATTCTTTAGAGACTTTTTAAGAAATTATCCTGGATATAGAAGCTATAGGATTCTTAATAGCTAGTTATAACTAGTTTATTATACTTAAAAGGACTAAATTACCTACTATTATAATTAATCTAGCTATTATAGGAGAGGTAAGTATTAAGTTTAGTCTAGGAAGAGTAATTAAATTAATAGAAATAATAGTTATCTCTATACCTTTTAGAGAGATAATATTCTATATTATATTAGTAAATATCCCTTTTCTTCTATACCTTATAGATATAGATAAGCTAGGTATTTAATTTAATAACTTAAGGAACTATTTATAATAAGGAGACCTAATTATTCCTGTTATCTATAAATAGGAATATCTATAGCTATTATTAGATATAGAGAAGACTTTAGCCTGGAATAACTTTATAGAAACTAAGTTATGCTAACTCTATTAATATTTTAGATATTTATTAATTTACTAACTTTATAGAGTTTTATAGTAGTTAGGCTACTAAGTTAAAATATAAATACTTAAATATTTTATAAAGTTTTATAAATATTACTAACTTAATATAGAAACTCTAAATTATTTTAAATTTACACTTAAGGATAACTATAACTTTAACTATGCTATAGTTATTAATATTATTTACCTTAACTTAAAACTAGTACTTTATATAGTTAATACCACTACTACTTTTAATATAGGAAGATTTCTATAGGATCTATTAATAAGCATGGCACTTAATATACTTAAATAATACTAGATCTATACCTATCTTAGATCTCTAGATATAGTAATTACTAATACTAGTACTAATTTTAGCTTATCTAAGTAGCATAGCATGCTCTGTTTAATATTAATAATTACTACTAAAGTTTCTATTAAGGCTTATAACTCTATAGATAAGATTAAGAGGTATTATATAATTCTTTAAAGAGTTTATAATATAATTTACTAAAACCTTTTTAATATAGATTATAAGATAGTTCTCTAAATAGCTTTAAAGGCTATTAATAATACTATAGAGCTAAAAGGCTTAGTCCTGATATTACTTATCTTTAGAATATATCTATAGCTTATTAATAAATCCCCTCTATCTCTAGAAATCTAGAAATAGGTAGCTGCTATATTGAGCTCGGAATTACGCCGCAGCCCCTTCGCAAAAAGACTATAATAAATTCACCTAGTTCGCAGGTATAATTCAGGAAACACTATATAGGTATTTTAACCTATACCCTCTACTAGTTAAGGAAACAATATAGGAACCCTATACGTTCCTACTACTTATAAGCAAACCCTCTAAATATTACTATATAGAGTCGGACGCGCGCCGTACCGGGGCTAATTATATCAGAGCTAAACGGGCTACTAAGGCTCTTATAGCCTAGAAACGCCCTTGCTAAACCTTCTAGCAAGGTGCTGCGAAAGCTACTATATAAGATAACTTCTTAACCTAAAAGGTTAACCTTCTAGTAAGGTGCTAAAGGTGCTGCGAACGCTATTATATAAGAAGTAACTCCTTAACTAAAGAGGTCTTTCCTAAGAGGTTCTTATAGCTAGAAGTATAAGAAGCTCTGCGAGCAGGGCCTTATACCTCTCCCTCTTCCTTATCCCTTAACTATATTAATACTAGACCCCGTATATAAAAACGCTAAGCCTATATAAGGTATACCCTTTAATACTAATAACGTATAAGAGCTTATTAGAGAGTTTAGTATTAATATAATTAATAAAACCCGCTCCTTCTTTAACTACTCTATTATATATAGAGAGCATATTATTAGTATAGCCCTTAAGAGGGCTCTTATTAATACCCCTAGAGGGGATACTCGCTATTATATTATAGCTAAGTAAGTAGACTTAGTAGTAGAAGCTAGGTAGGTCGTTATATACCCTATAGAGTAGCCCTTCTTCGAGCAGGTCCTCTATACTATTAAAGTAGAGGTAGCCTAGGCCCCTTAGGGGAACGTTAGTAAGTATAGCTTATACTAACTGCTTTGATATAGAGAGAGCGTTACTAACGACGGCATAGTTCTAGCTAATAAAGCGGTAATAGAAGCGGTATTAGCAGCGCAGGTAGTGCGCGAGAGGAAAAGTTAATAGTTTCATAGTTTGAATAATTAAAAACTACGTTATTATCGATATGAAGTTAAAGATCGTGAGGCTATAGGCACGTATAAGTGCAGCTATGGTTAGGAGAGGATCACGTGACTAAAGGCTATATATTATCAGGAGGCGCGGAGTTAGAAGGTCTGTTGCACTTAAGTAGGTAAAATCACTATGCAGTAGCCAGAGGCCAGGTAGCTGCTATATAAAGAGTAATAGAAGATCTCTAGAAAGTCCAGGCTTTATACTAAGTTTTAGAAGCTCTTACTATCTATAATAAACTAGATATATATAAAACTCTATAGCTACTACTACTCTTACTTATATATATCTACTATAAAAAGAAGGGATAGCAAGAACTATATAAGCTTCTTACTATTAATAGTAAGACCTATATACTTAACCTCCTATATAGATCTTAGACCTTCTATTTAACTATTATCTATCTATAGCATAATACTAGTAATACTAGTATTACTAATAGAGATAATAATAATATACTATAGAACTCTTTAGACTAGAATACTAGAGGAATAGAAGCACTGGATAAGAATAATACTATATTAGTGCTAATACTAATATTACCTAGAATCCTGCCTCTATATAAAAGGAAGAGACTATTAAAGAACTATATAGAAGCTATTATAACACCTACTACTAGTCTAATATAAAGAAGTAACTACTTTATAAACTAAAATAGATAAGAGAATACTATAGTTAATATTATTTTTATTATTAATATAGTAAAGGCTCTTAGCTAAGAGATTAGTAATACTATAACCTTTTTAATAGCAAAAGAGTATTTAGATTATAACCTTACTATCTAACTATATAAAAAGAGTATTATTATAATACTAGGAAAACCTTTCTCTACCTCTATAATAGCTAAGATAACTATACTTTAGAAATATAGTGTTTTTAAAATTATCCTCTATAATACTACTATTTATAGTAAAACCTGGATTTTTAAATTCTATATAGTCTATAAAGTTAAAGAAAAAGGGACTAACTAACTTTATAAAAAATTATAGCTTATTATTCAGGGTTATAATAATAATAATAAGACTTTAATCCTTATATAATCACTAATAATATAAAGAGCAAGCTAATAACTGCTTCTTGCTTTAGTGCTATCCCTTATAATAGAGAGATTTATTCTATAGCTTAGGGATATTATATAAGTATATATCTAATTCTAAATAGAGCTTAATAGGATAATATTAGCAGACTTTCTAAGTGAAATTTAAAGTAAATACTCTAAAGATCAGATTATAAAGATTATAAAACCCCTATATAGTATTATAGAAACTAGAATCTATTAGTAAGTAATCTATAGTAAGTATTATAGAGAAAAGCTTAAGATAGATTAATCCTTATTTAATCTATACTTACTAATCTCCTTAACTACCACTAATAGCTTTAGTATTATTAGTATATAAACTAATAATATAATTAGACTTTTAATACTAAGTTTCTCTAATTAAGAGGATAATAAACTTATAAAAGCTAGCTTTATTATAAAGGATAAATAATAACTTAACCTAAATAACCTATTAATATTTAATAATAGTATTATTATACTAAATATAAATAGTAGTCTTATTCTATACTAAAAGAAATAAGGAAATAAGATTAAGCTTATTAACTTAAAGGCTACTTTAACTAAATAAAAATAGTAATATATTTAGTAAAGAGTAAGAGATATATATATTATATTAATTTACTAACTAGAGATATACTTTAATCTATTTATAGCTATGCAGTATTAGGAGCTAACTACTAAAGATAAAAAAGCACTTAACTAATACCTTAAATAGCAAAAGGAGAACCTTAACTATAGCCTTATATTTATACCTATTAACTTAGTAATAGCTAAACTATTTATTTTTATTAATAGCTCTTTTATTAATAATTTAGATCTCTTATTATAGATTAGATTTATTATTATCCTCACTAATAAGATAATAAATAATAATATATTTATAACTTATAGTAATACTATTTACTTTAGTTTAATAAAGTATAAGAGGGTTATTTAAAGTGTCCTAGCTTCTAAAGTCTATAGTATAGTTACTAGCATAAACCTTACCTATACTATTATAATAATACTTTATAAGATTACTAACTACCTTAAAAGACCTTATATCTCTATAATTATCTATATTAATTTATACTTACTATATAAATACCTTATTAAGCTTAGTACTATAAAGGAGAAATAACTAATAATTAATATTATAGCACTTTAATAGTTTTATAAAAGGAGGGAGATCTATAAAGTATAATAGATTAATAGTAATAATAACTCTATAGATACTTTTATAAAGAGTACTCTAAACCAGACTCTTAAATACTTTATTAATAATAATAAAGTAATAGTTTATATAGAGGGATAGGTAACTTAAGAAGAGAAGACTAAGGAGTTAGATAAATAGTGCTAGGTGTGCTAAAGCAGCTCTAGTACCTTAGAAGAGGAGGATTTAGCTATATTAAATATAGAATAAGATTAGTATATAATCCTATGCTATTTTTATGTTTTTAAACCTACTTTAGGTTTATAATAGGTATTAGTAATATAGGAGTGTATTTTGGCAGGTTATAGTATATCTAGCCTTAAAGAAAAGACTGCTAGTGTTGCACTAATACTATAACCCGCAAAGCAGCAGGATATGCACTATAATTCATAGATATATATAAGGTTATATAACCTATTACAGAGTATATATATATAGTTTAACACCACTGCTAATATAGTTAAGTGGAACTTAGGAATATAGATATATATTAACTTATAGGCTTTTAATATATATATGCAAAGGGAGCTCTAAGTCCCGTGTAAACCTTAATCCAGCGTAATACTAATAGATAGATTAGAGAGGTTTTTAATAGAAACTTACTAGAGGAATTTATTATTATTATCCTTATTCTATAGCTAATTAGCTAGTTACCTATTAGGGAATAAGTTTAGAGAAGCTAAAAATTATATCTAAATAGCTCTAAACTATTAAAATTATAGATTAAAGTGCTTAGTATAATAATATAAAGTTATAAAGTTCTTAGCTACCACTAAGTATATATCTATAAACTAGATAAGTATAGAAGACTTATTAAAGTTAAAGTAACACTTATTATTAAAGGAGATTAATAGCCTTATAATCTAAGAGATATTTATACTACTACTTTAGCTAAAATATCTTTTAGAACCCTTATTATAGTTATAAATAGATTTAATATAAACCTTCTATAATATAATATAGTTAATACTTTTATTTATGCTAATCTTAATAAAGAAGTCTATATAGAAAAAGTATTAGGTTACTAAAAAAGTAGATATATTTTAATATTATTTAAAGCCCTCTATAGACTTTACTATTTATTACTTCTATAGTAATAATACTTAGAAATAGATCTTATGGTAAGTAGGTTTAAGTAAGTAGCTAGTAAAAACTACTACTAATAGAATAATAAGATTCTATTCTTCTTTTATATTAATAACTATATATTTATATATCCCCCTTCTAAAGAAATTAAGGTAAGATAGCTAATTAGGAAACTTTAACTATAATATTATCTTAAAGAAGGTAAGGGTATTTAGTGGTTTCTAGAGATTAAAGTAATTTAAGATTAATATAACTATAAACTATAGCTTTTATAGTTATTATTCTTTAAGAAGTTATTAAAACTCTTAATTAGTAAATTAATAAGAAACTATAAAGCCTTAATAATATAGAAAGAACTTCTTTTATATTAAGAAGAGGTAATAAAGGCTAATATTATAAGCTATTAATAAAAGATAGAATTACTACTATATACTATAGTAATAATAAGACTTAATATCTTATTTACTATAAGTAGACTTACTTACTTTAACTAAAACTCTAGACCTTATTATTATATTACTGCTAATTATATTATTTAATACCTTATATAAATAAAGAGACTATATCTAGAATATAGAGTTCCTAAGGGATTATCTAAAGACCTTAAAGTTATATTAGATATTAGTTTTATTAATAATATACTTAACTATAAAGGTAGAGCTTCTTATTTTTTTATAAGTAGTAAAACAGGAACTATTTATA
Source organism: Colletotrichum ledebouriae (assembly GCA_036785755.1). NCBI lineage: Eukaryota > Fungi > Ascomycota > Sordariomycetes > Glomerellales > Glomerellaceae > Colletotrichum > Colletotrichum ledebouriae. The sequence goes on from JAVHLU010000097.1 coordinate 55,985, forward strand.
AATTAACTTATTACTACTCTATAAGTCTCTCTCTTAAATAATAAACTACCTAAGTTTATAGATTCTATAGCTATTAATATACTAAAAGTTATAATTTAGTATAATAATCTATAAATAGTAGGTCTTATTATAAAGAAGATATTTTAGTTATAGATAAAACTCTATTATATTAATATCTATAACTACTAGCTATAGTAAGAGGTTATAGAAGAGTATATTAAGGTTATCTATACTTCTTTAGCATAGGTCAAAGTGCCTCTATAGTGTTTCCCGAATTGTGCCCATAAACTGGGTGAATTTGTCGTAGTCTTTTTTGCGGGGGGCTGCGTCGTAACTATAAACTCAATACTTCTTTAGCTAAATTAATAGTAAATAGACTTATAAAACCCCTCTTATAGTAGTTTTATAAAAGATTTATTACTTAATAAGTCTTATTAATAAGTTATAAATAATTATAGAGGCTTAAAAGAGAGAGGAGTTATAAAAAGCTAATAGTAATATTAAGCCTAGATTTAAGTAGGCTTAATGCTTAACCTAAAGGGGTAACTCTATAGTTATTATACTAATTAAGTTAACTTACTAAATACCTTACTAACTATAATATTATATTAGTATAAAAGACAGAGTATTATACTAATAATTAAGTTCTTAAGTATATAGGTTACTAGAAACTGTACTTATATAAGTTTATATCTTTTTTTACCTTTTTATAATTAAGTAATAACTCCTCCTTAGAAGCTAATAATACCTTTATAAGCTATATTAATAAAACCTTACTATCAATAGTAATACCTCCTTAAAATACTCTATAAGTAGTAATAAAGAGTAATAAAAAGTAGTAATCTCTCTAACTATAAATAAGTAATTCTATAAGATAAAGTAGTTAGATTAAGATAAGATAAATAACTATCAAAGAGATAGCACCCTCTTTATATAATAATCCCTCTTATTAATAATATTCTTAAGTTAGTACTACTTAAATAAGCTTATTATTACTAACTTTCTAGATAAGGTCTATAAGCCCTTAGGTAGATAAAAAGACTAAGTTATAATACTATAATTAAGAGCTAAAAGTTTAAATACTCTATAATAATCTATAAATAATATTAAGGAATAATAATAAAAAAGAAATTATAAAATAGATAAATAATAAAGCTATAAAGCTATTAATAGATATATTAGAGATATTAAATAACTTTATATTAAATAGATATATTAGATAACTTTAAATATACTAAATTTAAGTATTTTAGAGTTAATTAGTTAACTTAGCTAGTTATATTATATTATGCTATATTATGCTATATTATACTAAAACTAAAGGAGTATTAAATTAACTCCTTAGTATATATAGTAATATACTAAGTATATATAAAAGTAGCAGCAGTTATAGCATAATAATATAATATCTATATTAGTCACTTTTAGGCATAAATAATATATAGATCTGTGCATAGAGATTTCCAGATAGCTACACACTTAATATATTATTATTCTGCACCCCATACCATACGATTCGACACATTGCCCGCACGTATCGCCCGCACGTATCGCCCGCACGTATCGCCTGCACGTATCGCCCGCACGTATCGCCCGCACGTATTGCTTGCACGTCCCTTAAGTTTGTGTATCTAACAAAATTGGTTAGTCTTCTTTCCACTACTGCCACCTCAAAGCCCAAGACCCCTCTACTATAAAGATATATACTGACAACTTTTCTGCAGCCCCAAATGCCTCCAGCCGCACTACCCGACCTTTGACCTTTGCTAGATGCTGGCAAGTTTTCGAAGCAATTGTGGGCCATGAATTAAACGAAACGAAACGGCCCTCGAGGGCACCGAAACTGTCGAGACCGTTGACACTGACATGAATACCGCCGCCGATTGATTCAAACTTTCCGTCAAGTGGGTTGGGAAGCATGCCCCTAACTTTGCGGGAGCCGGACAAGAGGCTTTTTACAGACGTGCCACATGCTGCCGATGCGTGCTAGACGACGGTTGGCGGGCGCGAGAAATTTCGTGCGTCAAAAAGAACATCTGGCTTCTTGAACCGATTGTCAGCCACTAATGGCGACCTTATAGAGGCATTTGGTATGACGTCTAATGGCTTGGCACGCCTAGAAACCTCATGGGAGCAACAGAAAACGCTGGTCAGCTATTTTGAGGACAGATACTGGGCTTTGATCGAGCTGATACATGGATGCAAGAGGATGATAACCGGCAGAGACGTCGGTGCTGGCTGAGTCTGGCAGTGTATTGCCACGGCCGAGCGTGACGGCTAGGTTTGTGAGAGCTCCCGTGTCTCCCACCTCAACCCTTCCATGGGGTTTGCCCCTGCGATGCCCTCCCGCGGCGACCGCCTCGCTTGCTTCTGTGCTCCCAGCTCGCTGCGTTACAAGCGTCCTTCTTCAACCCAACACAGCCGCAGGCCTCTTGGCCTCAGTGTAATTGTTTGCTGCCATTTCCCGTGGTCTTACCTCTGACAATGCAACCTCTCTGGTCTCCCGCTTCTCGCTCTTCGCCGCCCTCCGCCAGCCGTTGCGTTGCTTCCGCTCATCCTTGACACTGACCTGGTCAAGGGACCTCGCCCAAAGAAGCAGTCAACCGGATGCGACCTTCCCCGCGCTGAAAGCGTGTCTCTCGAAGTCTCTCGAAGGAGGCAAGGTCTTACTGGCGTGCAACGTCTCTTCTATCGATACTGCCTGCTCGCCCGACCTCGGCACATCGTGATCGGTGCCTCGTTAACTCCCCACTCCACTCCTGGAGCCTCGTCTCCTTTCTTCACTTGCCATCCTTCCAAGCCTGCGCCTGCCTACCACTGCCACTGGGAAAGGTACCTAGGTACCTAGGTAGTGTCCAGCATCTCAAAGATTACCTAAGGTACCTACCTTAGTGCAGCATGGGTCCCACTGTTACCGGAACTGTGTAAAAGCACGAGACGACGGGACAGAGAAGTAACAGTGGACGGACCCCTTCCGCACTAACCTTTGAGATGCTGGAGGACATATAGGCAGGTGCCCGCATCGTGCTTCACTGGCCTCCCCGCCGAGACTCAGTAATAATGCGCAGAACAAAAAACACAGAGCGTTTCCACCTCTCGTCCGTACAACCTAAGAGCTCCAGCATTCCTACCTTATCCACCCCCAGACGCAATATACTGAACTGTATCGACTTCAACAGAGCGGCCCGCAGCCGGATTGAGGGGGCCTACAAGCAGTATCGTGACCGGCACCGCTCCTGCCCACGGCCAAGCGAGTTGCTGCACCAGCTGCCGCAAGAGACAACCCGGTCCCAATCGAAGCAGGTACGCCTGCAGGATCCGTTCTGTTTGGGCTCCATTGCAATCAGCGATATAGCTCTAAGAGTTATCATGTCCCGGATGAAAGGTAATAATCGCTTAGCGTGGTTCTAGTATTAAAGGGTCCCTACGCTAGAACCCCTATGATCTAAGAGCGTAAGTTCTATTATATACCCCGCTAGCTTCGGAAGAAGTATACTAATATGTTCTATTCTTCCCACATCTAGCGTTAGTATTAATTCAGATGAAAGTATCCGCCGTGTATAACCCTCTTTGCGGAGCTGCAGCCAGGCTTAGAGCCACCGACTTTCTACAAGCCGAGCATCTCGGGGTACTGCCGCAAATCCCTGGAGCCGGACCAGCTTCACCCTTGGGCGACGGCTACAACGGTCGCATCGACAGCTTCAGATCAGCGTGATCCGAGTCACTAGTCAGAAGCTACTTCCCCTCTTTGAGCTTTGAGCGGGAGAGGAACGAGACGGACGAGGCGGATAAGGCGGTAAATATAACGCCGAAGCTAGAGAGACGTTTCTTACTCCGGTCTTAAGATATATTTCTCGAGGATTCGGTGCGCACGATATATAACGGGAAGTTAATAAGGACTATATACGCGCTATCGGAGACTTTTGCAATCGAACTTCATGGGAATCCAGCGAGTTCCACCGCCCAATCCGGTTCGTGCTCAGCCTCCATGTGGTTAGCGTTGGGCTCAAAAGCTTCAGCTCGGTTGAGGACATCTCTCTCAAATCTTTCTCATACGCACCTTGGCCTTCTCAACATCTTGTCTGCTCGATCGCGACAACGGTTAAATCGGATTGGGCTGCGCGCGGCGATGAAAGACGGATCATGGATGGTCTGGAAGAGAAGCTACCAGAGACAGCACGATCAGAGGCTCAATCGACCTGCTTCCCGCCTCTTCCATGTCTTGAACACCAACTTTATCTCCTTTGTCTTCCCCTATGAACAACAAACAGACAACGGGAACCCCGATTGCTCCGGCTTCAACCATAACATCCCCTCTCTTCAATCAAAGCTACAATTCGCCCTACGATAAGGCTTCGGCCGCTATATCTCAAATACCTGGAGCTCTTCCAGAGGAGATCACTAACAGCCGCACATGTCTTGATGACCGGACGCTACTGGATTAGGCTAAAGGGGCGACAAAATTTGCCAACATTAACATCAGCAATACCCATAGCAACAACAGTTACCAGAGCCAAAAATACTTCAATAACAGTAGTGCAAGACATTCTGACGGATGGAACAAAACAAACAAAATATGCACAGCACTTTCACCTCTCAGACTACTAAGATTCCGTCATTGCCATCCGCTTGCTCGTTCTCATCGCGTTTAGCGTTTGATGCTGACTCGAAAGCGTTTCGTCCCGACAAGACAGCAATGCAGCACATACTATAACATCCCCCAGCCTTTGGCTGGCCTGAATCCAATGCTAGCAACTGTCTCCCGCTCGATATCCAGGCATCATCATCATCATCGCAGCAGCAGCAACACCCATCCCGTCCGATATGGTACAGCTCGCCCAGCAGCCCAACTTTCAATTTCCTCTGCTCAGCGACATTATAACTTCCGCCGGGAGAGAACTCAGAACCGCACACCCGACCCTTCACTCGAGAATTCTCACTCTCAAAGACGACCTCACTGCCTATGCAGTGCAGTATCAACACAAGCTCGCATCTCAGCTCAACTGAGTCCTAAGCGACCACAACCGACGGCTATAGTCATACCCTTTCACCTTCAGCATCCGCACCTGCTGTATGTAGTCCTGGACCTACTCTTAAGCGCTCCGCCCGGATGTTGGAGCTCCGACCAGGCTCCGCTGTCGACGTAATCCGCTGGAGTCAGTGTCTTGCCGACGGCCTGTAAAACGAGACGACAGCAGCAACTAAGCTCGTTGAGTTCCTGGACCTAGAGAAGCAGGGTCAAGTCCAACGACCAAAGCCCGACGCTTGCTGTCCACCAGAAGACAGTCTCGTGGTCTTCACGAGAGGGCTGGGGCCGTCGTCGTTGCCGGTGTCGGCGAAACATGGCGCTTCCAATGGCGATGTAGGGGATGAAACCACGGCCACGGCGATAACCCGAAGTCTAGATACAAACAAGAGAGAGGGGACGGCGCACAGCAGGACAGTATCACTTCTGCGTGGTATCTAAGTTGGCAACGAGCAGCAGCGTAACGCTCTATCGGGAGATTGTGCAGACGCTTCAGGAGATCAAGTTGGACATGAAGTGATGAGAACGTGGACTATGCTGCGGCTGAACTGGCGCTGTGCCAGCCCCAGAAAGTCGCTAGGGAGGCTAGTTGTACTGCTTGTGGGCCTCTAGTTGCTTTGCGTTGAGGTTGGGGATCATTGAGTTCTCTTATATGTATAAATGAGGTAAAAATATATTTACATATTCTATCACAAACGTCTCACGACGCCCTGATAATCTAACTGATTCCGAGAGCTATAAAAGGCTACAAAAGTCGTTCCGGACCTGCATGCTCCGCTATATCCTCCTCATATATTCCATTTTATACACCGATTTCACTACTTTTGGTTTATATCCCTCTCGCAACACAGCAGAAGATGCGCCAGGGTCGTCCTAAGCTTATAGAAGTTATACAAAGCGCTAGCAAACTCGTCGTTCACAGCGTCAAACACAACCTAGCAGATCACAATATCCAGCTGAACAACCTCATGACATAGGTTAGCATCCAAATCTATTATCTCTCCGAGGTCTAATTAGCGCATGGTTTCTATGAGCTTGGTCTTAATATGAAAGACTGCACTAAAGGCGATTAGACTTAATCATAATCTCTATAACAGATTAGCAGAAGTAGTGGCAGCAAACGGTAGTTTCAGACCAGCAGGAGAAGGAGGAGAAGGAGGAGAGGTATTAGGGGAAATATAATAGATACTAAGTCTATAGGAGCTATCTCTTTAAACTAAGTCTATAACTATATTAATTCTATCTTTTGTGAAATATATTATCTATATAAATAGTTAAACCTTAGGCTTATAAGAAATAGAGCTATAATAATAAAGCCTTCTAGCTCTATAAGTAAGGAGAGAAGATCTATAGTAATATTAACTACTTAATTAATAACCTTAGAATATATAACGCTGCTTAGAACTTAAAGGTTTTATAAATAGCTTAATACTACTAAATATACTTATATAGAGCAACTTATATAAAGTATAGCTTTAATACTAAAAATAACCTAACTATTGGGAAATATTGTTACTGCTTTAAAGCGCTATAAGCAAAAAGAGATAAAATAGAGTTTATAGTTAATAAGATCCTCTATATATACTATAACTATAAGAGAATTAATTAATACTACTTAGGTTTAATAATTAGACTAAGGTATAACATTAATACTACCTTTTTACTAACTAATGCTACTAGCTTATCTATAGTTTACTATATAATAAACTACTCTATAAAGCTTAATATACTACTCTGGAAGTATATAGCTTATTTAATTATATAGATTGTAAACACCTACTAGTGTGGGTAGAGGTTATAGAATAAGTAGTAGTAGGGTATAGCATAGGTACTTTATATAACAAAGCCCAGCTAATGCGGCGTGTTTCTTCTATTATAACTACAGGCAGCGCCTTACTATAATAAGCAGGCTGCGCGCAGCATAATATTAAGCTATATATAAGCTAGAGGTATAAGTAATAACTTAGGGGCTTAATAATATATAAGAGAAGCATTAGGCATACTATAATTTAGTATAAGGATAGCTTTGCGTATATAACTTTAATTAATATATTTATAAGACTCTTATTTCTAACCCCTAACTATATATAGGATCCTAATTATTATATAGTAGTATAATCTATATAACTTTAAATTGCTTGTTATAGTAGTTATTAGAATAGCAAAATAAAGATATATAACTATTTAATATAATATATATATATTATAAGTATATTAATATACTCTTAAGAAGTTATATAGTTATCTATAGTTATAGTAAGTATGCTATAAAGCTTAGAGATAGTAAGGCCTTAAGATAAAGCTATTATAAACCTTTAGCAAAAAATTACTAAGCTATAGATAGCTTACTAATAGGTACCTAAAGAGTATAATACTCTTTAAACCTAGTAATAGAATATATAAGAAACTACTCTAGTGCTATTTATAGTTAATAATAGTAGTAGAGATATATTCTCTTTAATAATACTATTACTATTAAGGGCTTTAGTAAGTCTAGCCTATTCTTACTTTAGTATATAGAAGAAGATAGGCTATTTAGATATTATAATAATAGATACTCTATTAATAATATAGATACTTAGTAAGATACCTAAGCTAGATATAGATTACTTTAAGGGCTTTAAGATAAGGTTCCTAAAGAAATACTACTTAAAGAGATCTATAAATTAGATTATATAGTTAATATAAATATAAATTATAATAGTAATATATAGAGTAACTCTTAGGGGTATATTAACCTTAATAAGGAATCTCTAGATTATAATTAAGATTTATAATAACTTAATAAAAGAGCTATTATCTTTTATAGTATATATATTATTGTGTAGCCTAGACCTCCTCTGGAGCTCTCGGCGCTACTGGCGCTGCTCTCTGAGCGCTGCACTCACTATATAAGGCTCTATATATAGACCCTTGCCCGTGGCCACTCCTTTTCTGCTATAATAGATAACTTCTTCTCACTTGCTCTATGCTTATATATATAATAGTTATAAGCCTAGCTTTGCTAACTACCTGGTTTACTCCTAACTATTACTTATAAGCATAGGAGAGTTAATCTTATATACTCTTTTTATATCTACATATATTATACTATAAAAACCTATATATTTATAATAATCTCTATCTTCTTTATTATTACTTAGAAGCTTACTTATCTATATAACTAGCTTTGCTAGGAGCTTACTTTTTACTACTAAGCTATTTAGTACTATATCTAGAAATATATTAACTTATTTCCTAATATACTTAATATACTATTACTAGAGCAGACCTAACCTCCTATACTTAAAGATATTATAAAGCATTAATAAGCTGCTTTATAAGCTTATTAAGAAGCTAAGTATTAGATATAGTATATATACTAAACTGCCCACTATAATATATATATATTAACTAAGAAGTTACCTAAACCTGCTCTGCTACTCCTAGTGCTTCCTAAGGATATTTAGAAGGAGTATACTATATACTGCTATAACTAGAAACTTGCTGCTACTAAGCAGAAAGAGGCTAGTACTAGTTACTACTATATATATAAATTTATTATTGCTTTAGTTAACCCTAATATACTTACTGCTATATAGCTTAAGATTATATATAATAAGGATACTAAGATATCTATTTAGGAGCTTATAAAGATCCTCTATTACTATCTCTGCCCTGTTACTAGTTTTATAGAGGCTACTATATAGAAGGAGTATCTTTAGATACTCTATATATATACTATATAACCTATATACTAGTATAATAAGTAGTATACTATATTATAGATTACTAAGGTATATAATACTCTAGAGATTATTAGCACTCTTAGTATTAAGCTATTTCTTAATACTGCTATATACTACTTCCTAGACTAGATAAACTATATATAACTTATACTATTAGTTACTAAGTAGGCTAGGATACCTATTTAGCTACTTACTAAGTATAGAAGGGTATTTATAGCTATTTTCTATAACTATAACTACTCTATTAGTAACTACCTAAAGAATTATAGTATTTATATCTTATTTATAAACTGCTTTAATAATATTAAACCCTCTTTTATATACTTTATTAAAAGCTAGAACTCTATTAATAGAAGCTCCTAGCCTTAGTATTTACTAAGATATTTAAAGTAGAAGTATTTCTATAGTTTTTACTATAACTAGCCCCTACTTAAGTATTACTAGCTCTAAAAAGCACTTACTAGTAAGGGAAATATCTATATTAATCCTGAGGATACTAGAGATATTAAAGAGTATTTATAAATAGATAAGTAGTATACCCTTACTAGTAATATCTAAGTTACTAAATAGTACTATAATTAATAATAATTATTTATAAATATTAAGTGCTAAAAAGCTACTTTAAAACCCCTCTATTATACTTAAATCTTTTCTTTATTACTCTATAATTAATCTATATTCTAGTATTACAGTGCTAAAGACTATATTTATAAAATAGTATTATATTTTCCTAAGTATATTATACTATTAAAGACTATATTTATAAACTAGTATAATTCTCTATATTACTAAGCTTATATACCTAATAAGCCTCTTTAGTAATAACTAGAGATAGCTCTCTATTATATTACTAATATCTTACTATATATTATAAGTATTATATATACTCTATTATAGATAGCTTCTTCTTTTCTATTTAGAACTACCTTTACATAGCCTGCTCTGCATAGCCTGCTCTGTATAGTCTGCTCTACTATACTCTGCTATTTCTAGAGGGGTGTGTTGCATAGCCTAGACCTCCTCTAGAGCTCTTAGCACTACTAGCGCTGCTCTCTGAGCACTATACCCACTATATAAGGCTCTATATATAGACCCTTATCTATAGCTACTTCTTTTTTGCTATAATAGATAACTTCTTCCCACTTGCTCTATGTCTATATATATAATATATATAGAGTAGCTCTAAGATTTAGAATACTTTTATATAGATATATACTAATATTAGTATTATTCTAAGGAGATAATTATAAGATTAGATATATACTTTAAAGCTTATAAAGAGTAACCTAATATAGTATATCTTAAAGTTTAGTAAGCTATAATATAGCTATTAATAAGTAGGTAGTACTATCTCTACTAAAGATACTATTTAGGTATATATCTAAGGAGTAGATAAGTAGTACTATAATTAAGCTACTTATTAAAGGTTAAAGTATTATAATAAATCTATAATAATAGTTAAAGAACTTATAGTAAATCTATAGAATAAAGCTTATATAACTAATAAGGTAAAGGCTATACTTATTATTTAAATAATAGATAAGTTACCTAAAGAAGATACTAAAAAGAAGCCTAAGAAGAGGGATTATATAGGCTATAATTATTATAGCTATAGCTATACTAATACTATATAGTAAGTATACTCTATCTATAAGACTAATAATAAAAGTCTATTAATACTATAAAAGAGTAATAATAAAATAGATATACCCAAGAAAGAGTCTATAAAGAAGAGTTAGAAAATAAATAAGTAAGCTTACTATACCTTTATAGACTTAAATAACTTTTAGGTAGTATAGAATAATCTTAAGGTATACTTAGTATATAGAACTATATTTAAAAGTGCTAAATAGGAAGAGACTATTCTAAGGATAGTTAAGTAAAGTAATAGTACTTAGCTATAGAATATAGATATAAATATATATATAATAAATAATATATTATAGTATAATAATAATAAGTATACCCTATTCATAACTCTAAATATAATATATATAAGAGGAGGTTTTACTTACCCTAAGTATATAGAAATAGTTATAGTATGCTTTAATAATAGAGAGTTAATATAGTTATAAGATATATTATATATACTAAGCTTCTCTATTAATATATTTAGTAGTAAGAGGCTTTAGCTTAGTAAAGGTTACTTTAATAAGAATAAGCTTATTAAAGCTAATAGATAGGTATTTATAATACTTAATACTTATTAATAAGAATTTAACCTTAATATAACTTATAAATAAGATTTAGGTATATAGATAATATATACTATATAGTAGAAGACTAAGTCTAAGCTTTAGTATAGAAGGCTAGATTACCTAGGCTTTAGAGAGATAAAAAAGACTATATAGATAATAAAGAGCTATATAATATTCCCTAAGTTAGTAGTTCTATAACTCTATAAGATATATAATTTCTTAAAAGGCCTAAGATACTCTCTATAGATACTAAGGTATTATATAGAGAAAGCAAGAGATATTCTTTATATTAATATTAGAGAAGTAAAGTTAGTAAAGTACTTTAAGTACTTTTTACTAATTATAGATAATAAAATATATTTCTAAGTAATTATCTTCATAGATATAAAGAACAAACTAATATATTAGTTAAGGATTTATCTCTAAAGGTAAAAGAATATATTAGTATAGTAGTAAAGGTTATCTATATAGATAAAATAGTGGAGTTTATAGTAACTTACCTTAAAGCTATATTATAGAATAATAGAATAAAGATAGAGTTATTATTACTATATATATATAAGTAGAATAGTATACTAGAGTATAGATACTAAAGTAGGATAAAATTATTATCTACTCTAATATTATCTTTTATAAATCTATAAGAAGAATGCTAATAGATATTACTGCCTAGCTAAGACTTATAGTTCTAGAGCTATATAAGAGGAATTATAAAATAGATATATAAAGTATATCTATAAATTAGAGAAACTAGGTTTTTAAGAGAAGAGAGTATAGCCTATATTTATACTATAACCTTTATAACTAACCTCTTTATAAATAAATTAGAGGTATCTTTCTAGCCTTAGATAGACTTAATAACTATTATAGAAGTATAGAATAGATCTATAGATAACTAATTAAAGTAGGTAGAGGTAGTATTTACTAAGATAAATAAGCTTATAGAAAAAGGGGTATTATAGTTTATTAATAAGGAGAAGGCTCTATAAAGCTTTAACTTAATAGCTAAATAGGTTTAGAAATATAAAAAGACTTATAGTAAGTTTATAAAGCATAAGGTATAGATTATAGTAAGAGGCTTTCTATAAATCTCTAGGTATGACTTTACCTAGATATATATCTTAATATCTTATATAGTATTATAATAGATTCTATTAGCCTATACTTAATAAAAGGAATATTCTATATAATAATAAGACTTTATTAATATATATTTAAATAGAGAGCTAGAGAAGATAGTCTATATAATGTCTTTCTCTTTAATTAAGAAGGTTTTTATAGACTTATAGTACTATAGCTTTATAGCTTTATATAGTTATAAAGAAGATTAAGAATAGGTTATTAAACTCTATAAAGCTCTATATAGGCTATAGTAGGGTAAGAGATAGTAGTAAAAGAAGTTATAAGAGATCCTTTGGTATATAGAAGTTATAAGAGATCCTTTAGTATATAGAATTTATACTACTATACTTAGATAATATAACTTACTATAATAAGGCTCTTAAGATTATAATAGTAATATATATTAATAATATTCTAGTAACTAGACTAGAAGCTACTCTAGATATAATTTATTAATATATAAGTAATAAATTAAGGTTAATAACCTTAGGATACTTAATAGCTTTCTTAGCATTTAGCTTATCTTTAATAAGAAATATTAGAAAACTATTATTAGTTAAGAGATATATTTAGTTAATATAGTATAAGAGTTTAGAGTAGAAGTTAGGCTTATAAATATATCTATAGAAACTAAAGTATTTAACTTTATAGTTTTTAATATAGATACTATACTAGATCTAAGCCTTTAGGTATAATACTAAAGAGTATTAAGTAAAGTTAGGTTTAGAGTATTTATAATATAGCTAGATCTCTCTTTTAGTATAGAATTATAGGCTTAGTTCTTTTATTATCCTAATAAGTTATATAAAAAGAGTATAAAATACTTAATATAATATCTTAGTATATATCCATCTTTTGCAATAAGTTATAATAATAAATATAAGCCTAGAGATCTAAATAAATATAGTCTCTATAGCTATATTAATAGTAACTATACTAGCTATAATGATATAGTATACTTAATAATAAGATAGATCTTCTTTATAGCTAATAGGCCTATTTTATAAAGATTATAATACTAGGCTATACTCTCTAAGTTATTAACTAAAGCTAAGTACTATATAATATTATTAACTATATAAAGTATATATAGGTTTATAACTACTTTATATAAAAGGTTATTTAATATAATAAGGTTAACTTTAAGTATATATTATTAATAGATAATATAGCTAATCTATTTATAAAGCTACTTAGAAGAATAATCTTTAAATAACTCTATAAAAGGAGTAGTATAAAGCTATTTAGAGCTAATACTACTATAAAGAATTATACTAAGGTAGTTTAATATATATATAAACTAGGCTCTTAGTAAGAAGGAGTATTATAACTATAGATAGTACCTTACTATAATAAGTATGCTATATATAGTATAATATTAAGCTATATATAATTTAGAGGTATAAGTAATAACTTAGAGGCTTAATAATATATAAGAGGACTACTAGGTATACTATAATTTAGTATAAGGATAGCTTTGCTTATATAACTTTAATTAACATGCTTATTAGACCCTTGTTTCTGACCCCTAACTGCATATGGGATCCTTATTATTATATCTTTAGCCAGCTTCTATATACCGCCGGCCGGCCGTTAGGTTCTCTGCTATAGTCTCGCACCTCGCATGGTGTCGGCTAGTAACACAGCAGAACGCACGGGCCACGACGATCCGGAAAGTCCTTGTGGTCCGTGCATCAAGCCTGGTGCCAATCGCTTCGTCCACACGACGGCCAACCATCCACTTTACCTCTCAACTACCTTAAACTCCCCATTGCGAGTCGCCAAACGCCAACTGCTCTTCTACCTAGAGGCATAAGCACGTGTGAAATCGCCTGCGATCATCTTCTTCAGCGCCCACACCTATGTTTCCGTCGTCGCTCTAACTCCTTTCCCTCGCCATTGGACCCATCACTTGGCTGCAGGGCGAAGGTTTCGCCGAGTGCAAACACAGTTGGCTTCCGCTTCTGCTTAACACAATGTCAAGGTAAGCCCTAGACTGAATATATTGTTTACAAAGGCTAACTACCATCCTAGCCTAACTCCAACCAACCCTTTCGATACCCTCGGCCTCCCTTGTGAAAAACACGACGAGCAGGCCATTAGGAAGGCTTTCAGAAAAGCAGCTCCCTATTGCCATCCCGACGCAAGACCGAAGAAAAAGATTAAGCCCGATCGCTAGCCATAGCACTAGCAGCTCTATAATACTAGGGACTAGCTCGATCCGAAACACGAAAATCACGACGAAAGACTTTAAAATGCCTTAGAGAAATTCAAGGATTTCCTATAGACGTTCTTCCCTAGTAAAACTCTAATATTTCGATCTCTATATCCTCTCCCTTTTTTCCTATAGAACTATAACGTTTATTAAGCTATTATACTTCGTAATAAGCTTAATTATTATCTAGGGCGTAAATACTAACTAGTCTTATATTTAGAATGCCACGAGCTAATAGGGGTTCGCGACAACCCCATCGATGAACACTACGTCGGCGTCCATGACTTTCACATATGCGAGTTTTATCACATAGCCATAATGTCACGAGCCAGGATAACGTCGCAGGGGAAAGGGCTCAACAGGCTAAGTTAGGGAAGTCCGTAGGAGTTAGGAGTTATAGGGAGGCACTAGGTAACCCCTAGATAAGTCCCCTAGCCCTTACCTAATAATTAGAGGGCTAGAGAAGAATATTTAACCTTAGCTATACCTAACTATACTAACTCTCTTACTCTATACCGTACTATCTATAATACGTTCTTCTCTCTCTAACCTATATTAATAGGGGTATAGACCGTTAGAGTAGTGCGACGTATAACGATATAATACCTACCCGCAGGTCTACTAGGGAGACGAATATAATATCGCTATTAGGATCCCCCGCTAGCTAGGAGCGACTAAATAGCTAAATATAGGATAAGATACCTACTAAGCAGAATAGCGATAAGGGTACTAGTAGAGAACTAGGTAGTTAATTAATAGAGGCTAAATTAGATCGGCTTATTAAGGAGGAAGAGAAGAAAGGGCAGCTAAAGCGTAAATAGGAATATCTTAAGGCCTTAAGGGCTAGCTAACTATTAACCCTAGCGAGTAACCCTACTACCTACTAGGTAGTTATTAGTAGCGAATCGAAGAAGTACCGATTAGAGCTCTAGGGGAAGTATCTTCTAATACTTAAGTATAAAAGGGGCACCTAGACCGACTTTAATTAATTTATATTTAACCTCGATATGCGATTTAAGATAAACAAGATTATATCAGACCTCGAAAAGGTACTATTTACTACTAGGTACCTAGAGGGACTAGTAGCAAAGCGATAGACCTTATACCTTTCTATTAATTATAGTAATAAGGCGAAGGATATTACTTAGGCGGCGATAAAGGACTAGTTAGCTAATAGTATAGCTAACGTAGGGTCTAAGACCCTTAGTATACAAACCTAGCTTAAATAAGCCTACTAGCGACTAGGATAGTTATACTAGAGCTTTATTAACTATTACGAGGGGATTAAGGCGGAGAGCCCTTATTAATAACTAGAGGAGATCCAGGTAGCTAACGTAGTAGCTAGGCTAGACCCCAAGCTCTAATACTACGTTATAGCAAATAGGTTACTAAAATCGCAGCTTAACCTTAATACTAAGGCTAGAAATACTAAACTTATAGTTAATATATAGATATATAAGGCACCGGTAAGGGACTAAGGGACTAATAATAAGGGGCGACGACTAGAGGGCTAACCTACTAACCCGGAGGGACTAACTAAGGCCTTAAGGGAGCAAACTCACTCGGGCTATAGTAACGCTAATACTTACTAGGAGGATACTAAGGACTAGGATACTAGGAAGGAAATTATCTATTATAGTTATAAGAAAAGGGGCTATATCGCGCTAAGATACCTATACTACTAGAAGTGTAGCTACCCCCGCTATAAAGGAAAACCCTGCCCTAGTTAAAGACTAGAGGAGGACTAGGTAGTAACGCATATAGTTTAATAGGGTAGTAACTAGCTACGTTATATTAAAGCGATAATATAGGTCCGAGTAGCGGGTAGCTAGAAGACTAGTGCCGCGCTTATTAATTATAGGGCTAATAAGAATATTATAGACTAGAGGATTATAACTAATACCTAACTAGAGGCTAATAAGTCGGAACCTATTAGGGGAATATAGGTATCTAAGAGACCTAACTATAGCGTACGGAAGTTAGTAACCTAGATAACTAATAGGGTAGGCATCTAGCGAACGGCTTTACACGACTTTAGGATTAGTAATAATAATAGTTATAACGCTATCCTAGGTATCCCTTAGTATATAGCAGAGCGCCCTAATCTTAATTAGAGGGAGTTAGGCTAGACCTTTCCCCTATACGAGAAAAGTATCTATCTTATTATAACTATAAAGGAACTTAGGCGCGTTAAGAACGAGGCGAAAGTAGTACTTATAGGGGTACTATAGGTTAACTATATATTAACTACTAGCTACTAGGAGGATACCTAAAACCCTGAGGATACTAAGGAAACTAAAATAAATATCCTACTAGAGTACTAGGACTTTTAGAAGGTATTTAATATTAACCTAGTAGGAGCTATACTAGAGTTCAGGACTACTAGGAGCTACCCTATTAACCTAGAGCCCGGAACTAAGCCTCTATTTAGGCCTATCTACCCACTAGCTAAGAAGGAGTTAGAAGAGTTAAGGGATTATATCTATAAGGCCCTATAGAAGGGATAGATTCGCCTATTAGTAAGCCTAGTAGGGGCGCTAATTCTATTTATCCTAAAGAAGGGAGGTAAGTTAAGGTTATATATAGACTACCGGGGACTTAACTAGGTAACTACTAAGAACCGCACCCCTATCCCTCTAATTAATAAGATCCTCAACCGACTCTCAGGAGCTAAGTACTTTACTAAGCTCGATCTTAAGGATATATACTACCGGGTAAAGATCCGGGAGGGAGATAAGTAGAAGATAGCATTCTATATATAATATAGCTACTACGAATATTACGTTATGCTATTTAGGCTCGTTAACGCACCCGCTACCTTTTAGACATTTATTAACGAGTTACTTATAGGCCTAGTTAACATTATTTATATTATATATTTAGATAATATCCTAATTTTTACTAATAATATAGACTCCTATATAGAGGCCGTAAGATAGGTACTTACCCGGTTAGAAGCTAATAGCCTCTATGCGAACCCCAATAAGTATGAATTTTATAAGGAGGAGATTAAATTCCTTAGGTTTATAGTCTTAGCAAACGGAGTTACTATAGAATATAAGAGGGTCTAGGTAATAGCTAAGTAGCTAGTACCTACTATAACACGAGAGATTTAATAATTTCTAGGATTTATAGGGTTCTATAGGAGATTTATTAAGAATTACTCTAAGATTTATAGCCCGCTTACCAACTAACTTACTAATATAGCTAAGGGATAGCTAGTAATAACTAGGGAGGCACGGGTTACTTTCTACTAGCTCCGCGCTTTATCTATAGAAGCGCCTATACTACGCTACTTTAATCCTATACTCCTAATCCGAGTTAAAACTAACGTATTAGACTTCGCAATAGGGGTAATACTAAGCTAGCTAGAGGGGGATATATAGAGACTAGTAGTATTTATATCTTAGAAGCTTAAGGGCATATAACTACGATATAGTACGCTAGAGGTAGAGCTACTAGCTATTAGGGAGGTAGCGGTGAGGTAGTAGCACTACTTGCTTTACTCCTAGTATTATATCCGATTTATTACTAACTACCTAGGTTACTAATACCTCGCTAATAAGAAGACGCTAAGTAGCCGCTAGGCTTAGCTATTATAGGACCTATCGATACTCGATTTTAAAATTAAATACTAGCTAGGTTGCTATAACCTAGCTAATAGCTTATCTCAGAGACCTAACTATGCCCTAGAGGATAGGGAAATTATTAAAGCTAGGGACTTGCTCCTATAAGACTTCTTATAACGTTTTAATAACACCGCTATCTAAAGGGTAAGCACTAGGTAGCGACGAGGTACCTAACCGCTAAATACCTCGCTAGAGTAACTTATACTATCGCTCTAGGAATAAGTTAAAGAGGCCTAATAGAAAGACCCCTTTTATATTAATAAGGAGTAGGAATAGCGAGGCATAAGGTAGTTACTAGATAATACTAATACCCTAAGATACTAGGGAGGGCTATATATCCTAGATAACTACCTACTTCGAAATAAAGTCCTTAGAGCCTTTTATAACGAACTATCTAGGGGTTACTAGGGGGTTACTAAGATACTAAAGAGGATTAGAAAATCCTTCTTCTAGAACGCGCAGAAGGGCGATATTAAAGAATATATTAAGACGTATATAACATGCTAACATATAAAGCCGAGATACTACCCCCTATATAGTAAACTAGTATCCCTACTAGTACCTACTAGGCCCTTCGAGTAAATATCAATTAACTTTATTACTAAATTACTATTATCGCCCACGACTAAAAACAAGCCTTACGATACTATCCTCGTTATTATTAATCGATTTACGAAATACTCCCTATATATCCCTACTAGGGAGTTACTTACTACTAACAGGTTAGCTATACTACTAACTAAATACATCTTCCTCACGTTCAGGCTCCTAGAAGCTATTATATCCGATCGGGGATCGCTATTTACTAGCAACTTCTAGTCCGAAGTATACTACCTACTAGTTATTAAGAGGAAGATTAGTACCGCTTTCTATCCCTAAACTAATAGCTAAACGGAACGCTAGAACTAGAGTATTAAGCACTTTTTAAGGACTTTCTATAATATTAACTAGGACGACTAGGTAACGTAGCTCGACCTAGCCTAATTCGTTTATAATAACTCCTATTATAAAGCTACTAAGACGCTACCTGCTAAACTACTAATAGGGTATTCCCCTCGTAGGCCTAATAACGTTAAACCCTAGTTAAAAGTTTTAGTCCTAGTAGCATATAAGAGAATCCATAGCCTACTTACCTAGAGGTTAGCCGTTACCAACTTACTTCGGAAGTATAATAATATATATAGCAAGTTTTATAATTAGAGGAGGACCCCTATTATTTTCGCTATAGGAGACCTTATCCTACTTTTAATAAAAAATATCAGGTAGAGGCAGCCCTCCTATAAACTTTCTAATAAATATTTAGGCCTATTTAGGATCTAACGGGTAATTAACAGGGGACGGGTATATAAGCTATAGATAGATAAAAATTACTAAATCTATAATATATTCGCGCCTATATAACTAGAACCCTTTTTTAGCTTAGCTGTTTCACCACGAGATATCCTAATTAACGATAATAATAACGTCTATATAGTAGATTATATCGTTACCTATAGGGGACCTAGATAAAACTATTAGTACCTTATTAAATAGAAGGGCTATAGCGAACTAGATAATTCATAGGAGCCGTAACGTAACGTATTAATAGACTTACGAAGCGACTACGAAGCCTAATTATAAGCAAAAGCGTCGTAATCGCTATATAATTCAATAGATAACTTAACGAGTAACTAGTAGTTAGGTAGAAATAGGGCACGCCGGCCGGGTATCTTAATTTACTAGCCCGAAGGCCCCTAATAAGGCGGAAAGAGACTAGAAAAATACCTAAAAGTAACTAACTACTACCTAGAGGTTATTAGCAGCTTACTAGGGGCGCTCCTAAAAATTTTAAATCTACTAGGCGCTAGCGCCCTTAGTATTATTATTATTCCTCGTTATCTCCCCCTGAAATAGACGGAGTAGTTAAAACCTCGTAATACTACTTTAAGTTAGAAATACTAACTAGAGGAGCACTAGAGAGGCACTAGTAGAAATTAGGTTAACTTACTACCTTATTATAGGCCTTATTCGCCTCCTTAGCACGCTTAGCTCGTATATCCTATATATCTAGCTACTTACTAGCTAACCGCTCTATCTCTAGGTAGTAGTAGTAGAGCTCCTCGTTCTACTTGTATAATAACTCGGTTTACTTCTTAGCCTCCTTAGCGAGGCGCTACTAGTACCTAGCTATATCCTCTAAGGCGACTACCTAGTAGTTCTCTATCTCTGCGGAGATCTTAGCCTCCTTAGCCTTATGCTTCTCAGGCGTTATAGTAGCCTCGTTCTTCTTAACTTAGAGGGCTTTCTTAACCGCGAGCTAGGTAGTAAGGATCTCCTCCTAAATATAATTAGATACTAGGGGTAAAGCACTAGGGAGGTACTAGGGACCTACCTAGTTCTTAGCATACCACGCCTAAAGGTTAGGCTAGGAACTAGCCTCGTCTATAAGGCGTTTAATCTTATTAGTAGCGCCTAATATATAATAAGTAGCCTATAGCGAGTTAGTAGATAAGAAATAGAAAGCATTAAGTATAACGTATAGTAATATAAGCCTTGCCGTTACCTATTTTAGTATAACGCTTATATTTAGTAGAGGCGTCTAAGAAACGAATAAATTAGTAGCGAATTTAAAACCTAAAACTAGTAAAGTACTAGATAAGTACTAGATAAGCACTAGGGGAGGACTAGAAACTTACTATCGCTCTCGAAGTAAAGAATTAAGCTTATAAAGAGCTCGATATAAGGGAGATCCTCCTTAGGGGGCTCCTACTTCGCTATAGCTAGGAGGTACTAGTAGCAGGGGCACCCCCGGAGCATACCTATAGCGGGGAGGGGAGCTTTATTAACGGAGTTAGTAGTATTAGTAGTAGAGGACGATATAATAATAAATTCGTTATATAGTAATTAAGATAAAGTTATTAGTAGGGGAGTAGGAGGCTAATAGCAACTTATTAGCATTAGTAGTAGTTATAAATCTAAAGAAATAAGAAGAAGAGATTTTAGTAGGGCGGAATTTTAAACAATATTTATACTTATTTAACTTAACGCTAAAACTAGCCTTTTACGCAGCCTAAAGGAGGATAATCTCTAGATAATTATATTATTTAACTTTATTTAACTTTACTACGAATAGGGAGGTACCGGGTAGTTATAAGATAACGACTAGTAACCCCCTATACTATAATAAAGGCCTTCTTTATCCCTAGAGGGAGAATACCCTTATTAGACCTATAAAGGAGCTAAAAATATAATAATAGGCGGAAAATACGATAATTTAGAGGGTAAATCTAAAGTAATAAAAACAAGCCCGAGTAATAATACGTTTTAGCGCAACCCCACGAAGGAAAGAGCAGCCCTTATAAGGGGGTTTAGCTATAACTATCCGGATAACTACTAAGTAGTCCTAGACCTATTAGATAAAGCTATAAGAGTAGTTAGAGTAAGGGGACTAGCCCTATTACTAGCTTATTACTCCTCTAAGCTATAAAGTCCCTTACTACCTAGGTATAAGAGCTATAAGAGTAACTAGGGTAGAGGATAGGTACCCTACTACTAGTTAATAACTCCTCTAAGCTACCTAGCTATCTAAGGAAGAGTTATATAGCTAGAACGAGGGACGCCGAATTCTAGTCCTATAGAAACTAGGAGGTTATAAAGTCCTATAGGGAGGCACTAGGTGCCCTCCGGATAACTATAAAGTAAACTAGTCTAAGGGTAGACTAGTTTAGAGGGGGGGGATTATATCACAAGCTAGGATAACGTCGCAAGGGAAAGGGCTTAATAGGCTAAGTTAGGGAAGTCCGTAGGAGTTAGGAGTTATAGGGAGGCACTAAGTAACCCCTAGATAAGTCCCCTAGCCCTTACCTAATAGTTAGAGGGCTAGAGAAGAATATTCAACCTTAGCTATACCTAACTATACTGACTCTCTCACTCTGCACCGTACCGTCTGTGACACATAAGTCCAGGAACGCATGAAGCTCACGAGGCCAGATTCCATATATGCCCGATTTGCAATACTCACCATTGCACTATCATAGACCATATAGAACAAGGGCACCAGCTAGAGCGTTGCGAGGGTTGCGACAATCGCGATAACCTAGTGGCTCATATCACGACAGTGCATGCCACGTTAAAATGTCATGGATGTGGCAAAATCGAATTCGACAATGTCATGCGGCAACATCTGGAAGAGGAACACAGTCTCCGGCCCTGCACCGGATGCGAAAGTCAGCATTTTTGGGATCACATTGCTTCGCATCACACAACCGATAAGTGCGAACTTTGTGGGGTCGTTTACATGGAGCAAGGCCTCTTGTACGACCACCTATCCATGAATCATGGTGTCCAGCTCTGCCCGTCGTGTCCCTCGGATATGTCCTTCGACATGAGACACATCGCCAGCCACCACCCTCTCAGAGAATGCAAAGTATGCAGGGTTTTGTTTCAGGCAGAACGGATTGTTACACATCAACGCTTCGCCCATGACTGGGTTATTTGCGACGTTTGTGGATCAGCAGAACCAGACGAGGACGCCCTGCGAAAACACCGGGAACACCATAGAACTTGCGACATGTGCCATCAAATGTTCACTCAAGAGCAGTATCGACTACATCTTCACGAAGCGCACGAGCTGCTCGCATGCCCTTTGTGTGATCAAAACCTTTCTCCAACAGAGATGCGGCGCCATTTTCGGAAAACCCATCGCGAAACTAATCCATGCCCTATATGTCAATGCCCGCAGGTAGAGAATGACCTCGGCCATCACATGATGGAGGTACACCAATGGGTCAAATGCCGTTATTGTTCCGAATCGTTCTCTGAACTTGAGCAGAGAAGCCTGCACGAGAAGGACATGCATCAAGCTCGACCTTGTTCCGACTGTGGCCAAGAAGTTGCCGAGTCTCAGTCACGCGAGCACCTCATCCGTGAGCACGGATATAAGGCCTGCCCATTCTGCTCTCATCTATCAACTGGGCTTTTAGGCCATATCCATGAGAAGCACCCCCTTAGTGGGAAGCCAACATATTCCGAGCCTAAGCCACACGGACAGATGCCGAAGACTCTGCCTTCACATGTCTCAACAAAGGCCTCGGAGTACGTCCAGCAAGCAATACTGCACGAGGGTCGGGCAACGGCTTCTCGGGTCTCGCCGGCGTTAGAAGCGCAGCTACCGGAAACACACCAGGCGAGTAGCGATACACCCCAGACGCTTGCATTAGCGGCTTCTAAAGACGTTACGTCGACTACCGCAGAGAATGGCACAAGGCGGTCCAGCCGGCTCGAGAATAGACCGCAGAAGAGACATGCACCGTCTTCCGTATCAGCAACTCCTCGCAAAAAGGTCAAAGCATTCAAAAGCAACCTCGACACTCTGATGGGGAAAGTCACGAGTCAAGAAACAACTCGTCTTTTTGTTCAGACAATAATGTCCGACCACAAGGCCCTCGATCTTCTATTTCTGAAAGATGTCAATCAGAAAGGACAGGGCATACATGCATCAATATCCCGGATCAGTCTATTTGTGGACCGTTATGCTAGCATAGCTGGGTTTGCAAGGATTTGTGAATATCGTGGACTTTCTGAGATAGCTCGTTTGCTAGACATCACTAAAGAGCACTCCGCACGGCAGAGAGTCGATTCTTCCGAACACACCAATATATTAAAGTTAAAGAACTACGAAGATAACGATTAAAATCGGAATATGCTTCGTCGCTAGGTTAAACTTAGCTATTAACTGAGAAAAATATGCGGTCCTTATAATAGATTACTCTACTTTCTAGCTATTACTAACGCAAACTTATAGAACAGTCTGAAATTTATAGATAACGACTTAAACTAGTTCTATACGTCACTAGGAGGATTTAGGCACTTATAGGCTACTAGGAGCAAGTACTTAGAGTTATTGGACAGTGGAGCGATTCGGTCTAACAAGGTTCGTGCAGTTATTAGTGATTTAGAGACAATCGCTTCATTATAAGGCTGGAGGCTGGAGGGGTAGGGGTTTGGGGGGGGGGGGGGGGGTAACACACTTTATATAATACCTAGAAAGCTACTATTGCCTTCTATGCTTCCGCGTTTATAAAAAGTATTTTTAACTTTAATAGTCTTATAGTATATAGTTTTTAATAACTTTAAAAAATAATATAAAAAGGATATTATTGTAAAGTTAGTCTAGTAGTAGTATAGTATAGACTAACCTCCTCTCTAAAGCTTTAGTCCTTAAGGTATTATATAGAGTATATAGCTTTTTAGTAATCTTTACTACTTAGTAAGTAATTAATTAGTATAAGTAAGGCTATATAATTATTAAGTTATAATAAGTATTATACTTTATATCTTTTATTCTCTTTTTTTACTAAATAGAGGTAATTATAGTAAGTAATATATTTTTATTATTAATACTTACTATTATTTATATATATATATATATATTTAGTTTATTTTACTAATTAGTTACTAACTATTAAGCAATAGGTTAGTAATATATATCTATTATAATTATTATACTTTATTGCTAGGCAACCTCCTAAGTATAAAAAGGTTTCTTTTCCTAAGGTCTCTAATCTATAGAACTTTCTCTTTAGCTATAACTTTCTTTTAATTAGTAGCTTTTATTTACTACTAATTAATTAATTACTTATCTTAATTATTATATCCTTATTTCTATTTTCTCTTTTCCCTATTCTTATTTCTTTATAATATTTTTATTTCTATTTACTTATTAATAAGTTACTACAATATCTTATATTACTTTTATAGGTATTATTTTTAAAAAGTACTTTTACAAACCTAAGAACCTTATTAATAATCTACTTAATACTATAAATAGTAGTTATCTCTATTTTAGTTACTTTTTTAAGATATATATTAATATCCTTAACTTTTACTATATATATAATAAGTATATATATAAATATATACTTCATAACTTTAATAAGAAGAAATATTAAACTATAAGTTTGCTTAATTATTACTAACTATTTATTATATTCTAACTTCTTTTTAGGTTTCTTAAGAGCTTTAATATACTACCTAAACTATCTAGAATATATTCTACTAAACTAAACTTTAGGAGTGAGAAGGTATTATTATCCCTCTTTATTAGTTTTAAATTCTCTAGTTACTTACTAACTACTTAGTAACTTAAAAATAGATTTGTAAGCTTATTTATAACTCTATTATTAATACTAGCTTCTAGAATATAGAGTAGCTATAATTATAAAAGCCCTCCCCTACTTATAAGTATCTTTCTCTTAATATTATAGTCTAAATATAATCTTTATTACTTTTTTCTTATTAATTATTTATTATTAATAATTTGAGTTAATACTCTTTATAAGAATATTAATATTCTCTAGTAACTAAATACTATATAACTACTATATATCTATAATAATACTCTTATTATATATTTTGATTAATAAGATTAACTAACTACTTAATAACGTTTTAATAATATCTATCCATAAGGTTATATATAAATATAATATTAATAAGTTCTCTATTTTTAGTAATAATCTCTAGGAGTACCTTACTAGTTTTATAGTAAATAATATCCCCTCTTGCTTTATTATTACTACTAATATCTACTCTATTTTATACACCTCTTTTCTCTATATTTTAACTAAGAAGTATAGCTAAGAAAGTAGTAAAAGGTTAGTAAAGAAAAAATAGGTTTTTATAGTTTTTAATAACTTTAATAATAGGTCTTAGTTAGTAAGTAGTTAGCTTATTATTAATAATAATAATATTAATAATAATAGTAATAGTAGTAATAATAATATTAGTAGTAGTGCTTATAACCCTTTTCTTAGTAGTATTACTATTTATAGTCGTCTTTTTATAAACAGCTTTAATAATTTATTAAGTAGTAGCTATAATAATTATAGTCGCTATAGCTATAGCTATAGTTATAGTTATAGTTATAGTTATAGTTATAGTTATAGTTATAGTTATAGTTATAGTTATAGTTATAGTTATAGTTATAGTTATAGTTATAGTTATAGTTATAGTTATAGTTATAGTAGTAAGTAGGTAGCTATAATAAATTATTAGCTTCCTTTTCTATTTTCTATAAAATAATACCTCTTTTTTTAATAGTTAGTAGTAGTTTACTATTTATAAATTAAAGGTTTTGCTTTTTCAAACTCACGTTTATTTTTACTTCTATATATACCTAACTTTTAGTAGCTTTTAAATAATATAGATAAGAGATAATAGATAAATAAAGGATCTATAAGTATTATAATAAGCTAATATAATAAAGGTCTAGCTATAGAATAATCTATTTTAATAAGACTACTATATTTAAGCTAAGATCTATTCTCTATATATTTATATTATTCTTATGTAAAACTACTAAAAACCCATGATATTTATACTTATATATACTAAATACTATATAACCTTTGATTAAAATACTTAAGTTATTTACTATAAAATAAGTATTACTATTAACTTTATAATTATTCATAAGGGATTGTTTTTAACCTAGAATTTTAACTTATACCTAAATAAGAGTCCTATTTAATACTACTAGCAACTTTATATTAAAATAATATATTATTTAGTATATAGTAAATAACCTATTAGTAAAGATAGTAAGTAATACTAAAACGCTATAATGACTTATAGTATAATTCTTAATATTACTAAGGCTTACTTAAGGCTAGAATTACCTTAACAGAGAGGTATAAAATAAGGGTATCTATCTCTTTAAACCTTAAATATTAATTTCCTTTTCTCTATAATTTATAGATAGAAGTATAGCTTAAGTATTATTATCTATAATAAGTATAATAATACTAAGACTAGAATATTAAGAGAATAAAAGAACTAAATAATACTAAACTTATACTAGCGCTAATACTAATACTATCTATAATTCTACCTCTATATAAAGGAGAGAGACCTCTGAAGAATCTTATAGAAGCTATTATAATACTAAATATAGATTTAATATATAGAAGTAATTATTTTATAGACTAAAATAAGGGAGAGAATACTATAGCTAATACTATTTTTATTATTAATATAGTAAAAGCTCTTAGCTATAATATTAGTAATACTATAACCTTTTTAATAGTAAAGAAGTATTTAAATTATAAGCTTACTATCTATCTATATAAAGAGAATATTATTATAATACTAAGAGAACCTTTCTATATCTCTATAATAGCTAAAATAACTATACTTTAGATATATAGCGTTTTTAAAATTATTTTATATAATACTACTATTTATAATAAAACCTAGATTTTTAAATTTTATATAGTTTATAAAGTTAAAAGAAAAAAGAACTAACTAACTATGTAAAAGTTATAGATTATTATTTCAGGTTATAATAATAATAACAAGACCTTAATCTTTATATAGTTATAAATAATTTAAGGAGTAAGTTAATAATTATTTCTTATATTAAAAGTATTCTTTATAGTAGAGGGATTTATCATATAGCTTAGGGATATTATATAAGTATATATCTAATCCTAAATAGAGCTAAATAGAATAATATTAATAGACCTTCTAAATAAGATTTAAAGTAAAAACCCTAGAGATTAAATTATAAAGATTATTAAACCTCTAGATAGTATTATTGAAGCTAGAATATATTAATAAGCTATATATAGTAAGTATTATAGAGAAAGGCTTAGAATAGATTAATCTTTATTTAACTTATACTTACTAATCTTATTAATTATAATTAATAGCTTTAGTATTATTAATATATAAATTAATAATATAATTAGACTTTTAATACTAAGCTTTTCTTTATAAGGGGATAAACTCTTAAAGACTACTTTTACTATAAAGAATAAATAATAACTTAACTTTAATAACTTATTAATATTTAATAATAGTATTATTATACTAAATATAAATTATAGTCTTACTTTATACTAAAAGAGCTAAAAGAATAAAATTAAGCTTATTAACTTAATAGTAACTTTAACTAAATAAAGATAATAATATATTTAGTAATAAGTAAGAGGTATATATATTATATTAATTTGCTAACTAAAGGTATGCTTTAACCTATCTATAGCTATATAATACTAAGAGCTAACTACTAAGAATAAAAAAGCTCTTAACTAATACTTTAAATATTAAAAAGAGAACCTTAACTATAGGTTTATATAAGATATTATCTAAATATCTCAAAAACCCTATATAAATAAGGCCTATAAAATATATAATAAATAAATACTTAATAATATACTATATAATATAACACAGTATATTACAGTATTAATAATACTGTCTGTACTGTAGATAGAAAGGTCTAGAAAGTCCTAGAAAGCCTTACTTTTAATAAGCTTTCTAGCTAGAACTAAAAGAGTTTAAGCTATAACTTTAATATATAACTAAGCCTAAATAGGCTAAATATTTACGCAATCTACTGCGTGAGCTATTGCGTAAGTAATTACGTAATAGAAGCCTCTAGAAGGGCTAGAATAAGTATAAATAACTCCTCTCTCTTCTACCTAGCTAGTTACTAGTAAATAAGCAGAAATAATACCTTATTTATTACCTAATCTATCTTATATAATATTCTTATATAATATCCTTATTACGTAATATGATTACGTAATTAAGCTACCTCACTCAGAGTTTATATTTATAATTATTAACCTAATAAACACTAAGCTATTTATTTTTATTAATAGCTTTTTTATTTATAATATAGACTTCTTATTATAGATCAGATTTATTGTTATACTTATTAATAAGATAATAGATAATAATATATTTATAACTAAGGGTAATATTATCTACTTTAGTTTAATAAAGTATAAGAGAGTTACTTAAAGTATTTAAGCTTCTAAAGTGTATAGTATAGTTATATATATAAACCTTACAATAATACTTTAGAAAATTATTAACTACTTTAGAAGACTTTATATATCTATAATCATCCATATTAATTTATACTTATTATATAAGTACTTTATTAAGCTTAGTATTATAAAAGAGAAGTAATTAGTAATTAATATTATAGTGTTTTAATAATTCTATAAAAGAGGAGAGATCTATAAGATATAATAAATTAATAATAATACTAACTCTATAGATACTTTTATAAAGAGTATTTTAAATTAAATCCTTAAATACTTTATTAATAATAATACAAGCATAATTTAAATAGAGAAATAGATAACTTATAATAAGAAGGCTAAGGAGTTAGATTAATAGCGCTAAGTATACTAAGGTAGCTTTAATACACCTAAGGAGGAGGGTTTAGTAGTATTAAATATATAATAAG
Source organism: Colletotrichum ledebouriae (assembly GCA_036785755.1). NCBI lineage: Eukaryota > Fungi > Ascomycota > Sordariomycetes > Glomerellales > Glomerellaceae > Colletotrichum > Colletotrichum ledebouriae. The sequence goes on from JAVHLU010000097.1 coordinate 85,145, forward strand.
ATTAGTATATAATCCTATATTATTTTATATTTTTAAGCTTAATTTAGATCTATAATAGATATTAGTAATATAGAAGTATATTTTAGTAGATTATAGTATATCTAGTCTTAAGTAAAAGGCTATTAGTATTATATTAATACTATAATCTATAAAGTAGTAGGATATATACTATAGTAGATAGATATATATAAGGTTATATAACCTACTATAGTATATATATATATATAGTTTAATACTACTCTCTATATAGTTAGCTAAATATCTAAATATATATACACTAACCTAAGGCTTTTTAATATATATATATATTAAGAGAGCTCTAAGTTCTATGTAATATATTAAGTTTATAGTTATAATACAACCCTCTGTAAAAAGGACTATAATAAATCCACCTAGTTTATAGATATAATTTAGGAAACACTATAGAGGCACTTTAATCTATACTCTCTACTAATTAAGAATAATAATATAGAAACTCTATATATTTCTATTAGTAAGTAAACCCTTATATAAAGTTAGATATATACTCTAGCTAAATAGATTAATAAAATAGTAATAGTATAGATAACACTATACTATATATAATAGGGCTAATTATATTAGGGCTAAGTAGGCTACTAAAGCTTTTATAGTCTAGAAATATCTTTACTAAACCTATTAGTAAAGTACTATAAAAAATACCTAAAAAGTAAACCTTTTAGTAAGGTGCTATAAATACTACTATATAAAAGATAACTCCTTAACTTCCTAAGAGGTTCTTATAGCTAGAAGTATAAAAAGCTCTATAAGTAGGGCTTTATATTTATCCCTCTTTTTTATCCTTATTAACTTATAATAAATCCTCTAAGATATTAATACTATATCTAGTATATTAATATACTAAGTATATATAAAGCATAGCTATTATTATTAATAATGCAAACTAAATTACTATAGAGTTTAGTATTAATATAATTAATAAAAACTCCTCCTTCTTTAACTAACCCAAACTATATAAAGAGTATATTATTAATATAGTTCTTAAGAGAGCTTACCTTAATACCTCTGTAGGGAATATCTATATATATATAATTAAATTATATATAAATAAGTAAATATAGTATTAGAAGTTAATTAGGTTATTACACACTCTATCTATTAGCTCTTCTTGAAATAGGCTCTCTATAATACTAAGGCAGAGGCAGCCTTATAGGGAAATATTAATAAGTATAGTTTATACTAATAATATAGAGAGAGTATTATTAATAATAATATAGCTATAAAGGCATTAGTTAGCCTGATTAAAGAAGAGGACTAGTAGATAAAGCAGTAATAAAAATAGTATTAGTAGTGTGGGTAATAGACAAGAGAATAAGTTAATAGTTTAGTAATCTATAGTAATTAAGTAATTAAAAACTATATTATTATTAAACTGTGAAGTTAAGAATTATAAGGCTATAGATAGGTATATATAAGTATAGCTATAGTTAGGAGAGTTATAATTACGTAACTAAAAGCTATGTGTATTATTAAGAGGTGTGGTGCGGAGTTAGAAGATCTATTATAAAGTAGGTAAAATCACTATGCAGTAGCTAGAGGCTCTATATAATATATAATCTAGCGTGAATCTAATACTTATACTCTCTACTAGTAAATAATAATAATATAGAAACTATATATATTTCTAGTAGTAAGTAAACCTTTATATATTAATTATATATATATTATTAATAAAGATTATAGTAAATAGGTATATAAAAATATTTATATTATTATAACTTTAAGTAGTTTATAGTTAGCTATAAGTAAATAAGTAATATATATAACTAAAAGCAAACTATATATAAAACCTAAGAGAAGAGAATAATATAAAGTATATTAAAGTAAGAGATATCTATATATAGAATAAAATAGATTTTAATAAAGTTTAAGAATAGCTTTATAAAAACTAATAATCTCTAAGGAGATATATAAAATTATAAAGTTTAGAATATATAGTATAGATTAGATATAATATTAATTTAGCTCTATATTGCGGCATGTCGGAACACCTATTAGAATATATATAAATTTAACCTTAATCTTTTAACTATAAAGTAGCAAATCAGCATACCTAAAGTATATTCTATAGTATAGATACTAAGTTATTATTTACTAGTAGGGAAATATTATTCCGCTGGTATAGGTCTGTTTCTGTTAAATTAGCATACTTAAGCATCCAGAAGGGAGAGATTTGCAATAAGAGAAGCGGGTCTGCATAACTTTTGCAAATTTAATAGTTCCAGATCCTATTCCGCAGCACCTCACTTAAGCATATTAGAACCTGGATTAGCAGCGCCCACTTAGCAGAGCTGGAATTAGCTATACCCACGTGACTTGGGTCGCAACACTCCATATATAAGCTTAGAGCAGCTTAAGCATACTAAGTATAATTAGAGTATATATAGAAAAAGAAGCTAGAACGCGCCTAAACAAGGACTAATATATATAAGTTAAATACACACTATAATATTATAAATATATATATAATTACGCCTAATTTAACTTACTACCTACTTAAATCGCTTAGATTATTTATACTTGCTCTTTAGTACTCTCTATTAGATCTCTCAGCTCTAGCAGCTAGCCCTCTTCACTTTAAACTTTCACATTCCATGCCCCTTTTAACTCGTTTTTATCTTTTATATCGATAAGGGCACTAATTAAGGCGGCAATTATTAGTTGCTCCACGCTGTTGCAATATATCTACCTTCCCTCCTTCCGACGTTTGGGATGGCGTCCCGCTGGATCTGGGTTATTTCTTTATTACAGCCTCTCGCAACAACTTCGGGATATTCCCAACCCTTTCGTGGCCTTGGTAGCACCATCGCTATCCGTGTCCATCACTCATGGGATCTCAAGAAGACATCAAACTGCCAAGACTCCACGACGCATTCTACTCACAGCCGGACGACTTGTGCTGACTTTTGCTCTTCGCGCACGAATCCAAGAGAGCTACCGCGGATTTACTGTGGCTGCACAGATCATTTGACACAGCTAAGAAGGTCGTGGATCATGTTCTGGCCTTTCCCTCTTGGGATGTTATGAATGCTGAGAGCACATACAATGCGGCAGAAGAGCCCCATCTCGCTTTCGTTGCTCAGCAGGAACGGGCCAAACGTCTGAAAGGAGATTAAATCGTCCTCAGTGAGCGTAGATTTGCTTGTAGGTATAGCCGGGCTTGTTCCGTCGGCAATGTACCTGAGGTAGTGCCCGGTAAAGCGGACAGGTGTGATGTAGAACTCATCTTTGTCGAGGGACAGCATGAGCCGGTGGTGGACTTTGTCGAGGGCATGGAGAGACCTTTTGCCGGCTTGTCAGACGCGACGCAACAACACACGTAGGTCATTTGTCGTGTGCAAAGACCCATCTACGGGTTGGCCCGACGAGGGCGGCTCGTAACACGGATGGAAAGAAAAGGACTCACTGGTCGATTGTGGAACGCGCAACGAACTCATCATAGATGACGGCGGCCATTTCGGCGGTTTCCTCCCTGCAGATCATGGCCTCTTTCGCGCCCCTGATGAAACGCTTTATTTCGAAGTGAGCAAACGGCCGAGGGGTACCGTCGCCGAGGACCAGGAAAGCCCCGTCCGGGCACGAACGGAACGAGGCCGGCGAGGACTCAGGGCGCCCGAAGACGAACCGTTCCTCGGAGTGTGCGACCTGGAGGAGATGCGACCATTCCAGAGAAAGTGCGTAGACGAAAAGGGTGTGGAAGAAAGCGGCGAAGAACAGCGACGTCTGGACTTCGTACCTGGTTGGCAGCTTGTTCGATGGCTGGGCCCAGGAAGCCGTTCGGCTTCTGGGGAGTGGGTCGTCGTTTGACGCCTCGTCGGACTTGGCATCTTCGGGGCTGGCGGTATCGGAGCAGGTTGCGAGTGAACTTGACGGCTTCACAGGCTCTTCGCCGGAAGTTGCAGCGGTAGGAGTCGTTGTGTCCGCAGTTGGCGGTGTGGTTTGGGTTATTGCTCGGCTTCCGCAACGAGGAGGACGCCTGGAAGGCGTATCAAGAAGGAAATGTTGCATGAAGAGGTCAACAAGCTCCTCTTCGTCATCGGCTTCGCTCATCGATAAGGAAGGTGTCGAGAACGACAGTGCGTCGGGATCACCCAGTTTGATCTGCGGGGGTGTGTCAAACGCGAAAGGTGGTCGGTATTCGACATGACGACTATCACTCAGTTTCATCATCTTGAGGACGCGCCACATGCTTAGAAGAGTAACAAACAAGCCAAATCTCTCCGAGTCCTCCCGGGGATTGGCGCGCGCAGCAGCGGACTGCACGACCGGGGTAGCGGGGTCGCCCCCCGGGCTGATGGCGGCGAGGAAGGAGGCGAGATGATCGGGATTGCGGCGCAAGAGAATCTCGGCGTTTTCCATGGCTTCAACGGACAGAAGATCAGCCTCCTTCAGCCAATTGTTGGCATCGGAGGCTGGCAGCGCGGTAGGCCAAACGGCACGGAGCTGGAGGAATGCATCGTGTGGGATCGTGGAGCCTGAGAATGGTTTCTTGGCGATTTCGTTGAGTGTAACTTGGGCAATGCCCCGTTCAAAGACCTCAGCTGTCCATTCGGAAAGATCGCAAGGGATTTTGCTAGTCATACTGTCTGTTGACTAAGATGTGGCCTGGTAGCTGCTGGACATCAGAGGAGCTGGTGATGTCATAAGCATTAGGCTTCATCACAATTTTTGGCCTTATCTTATCTTGTCTTATCTTATCCGATAAGGCCCCAGCCTAATCAGTGGTCCAGGGCACCAGAGGCCCGTGCATCGCCCCAAGATCAACAGCTGCTTTGTTTACTTTTTGTCTCCTGCCGCCCGTTCACGCTGTCACGCTGCCCGTTCACGCTGCAAAACGGCCATCTTCCAACTTCACCACCCACAAAGACAAAATGGCAGTATTTGCCCCAAAACCGTTATTAAATTCACAGCCAAACCCACAGCCATCACGCGTCAGTGAAGCCTTTCCTGGAGCTCGCAGCATCCTCAGTGCAATCGTTTTCCTCCTCCGCCGCCCGCAATCAACCCTGACCAATGCTCTCCTCAAGAGCCAAAACATCTACACCTCAACCAGCACGCCTGGACAGCCCGAACCAACGAGACATCCCCTTCTCAGTCGACAATTCCCCACACACAACTGCTACTCTGATCTTGAGCCGCTTTCTATCCCTGGCCCTTGGCCCGGCTCCATCCCCTCCTCTGGAACTGCGTGGGCCTCCCTCTTCCGCGACATCTCACGCCGCCTCTCGCTCTGGAAATCCCACCATGATGAGCCCGTTGCTTGGTTCCGCAAGACAGAGTGGGAAAATCCCTGGGAGAGGCTGATTGCCAGCGGTCAGCAGGATCCCAGAGACCACTACTCCTCAGCCTGGCACATGGTTGCAATGCTGGAGAACAAAGACTTGCTCGGGTGTATCGTTGCCAACAACTCCAGCAGCAAACTTGCTGATGATGTCTCCTTCTACAACTGCGAGCTGGTCTGCCTCCTGGCCCTCCTCTGCCGCCAGCTTGCGGACGACCCCGAGAACACATGCATTACCGTACGTGCTAAAAACCATATCAACGCACTTTTTTCTTCTGGGGTTGGGCTTGCTGATACTGACGCTGTCTTTGTTTCCTAGCCGATTGTCATCTCTTTCACTTCGGACAGCGTCCGAGTCCTCCAAGCACAATTCGAACTACCCCCCAACGAGCATGGCAGAGTCCACATCACCAAGCGCTTCGAATTACCCCTCGCGGATATAATCTACGATAGTGGCGGCGGCGAAGGTAGCAAGGAGGAGGTCTACAAGCGGTGGGTGGACGTTGTCTCGTGGTTGACGTTTGCTCCGGGCTCGCTCCGGCTTCGCAAGCCCAAGGGCGCCCCAGTTGACTCTGGTGCGCAAGCGTTGGACGAGGTGTACAGTGAAAGGCTTTCTTCCGGCGAGCACAAGGGCCGCGCAAGCAATGACGACTCGGCGTCAAATTCTTCATCAAGCGAAGCGTCCTGGGATTAGGTTTCTGCGGTGGTCTCGGTGTCTATTTCACATGTGGGCTCCTCGCCGTGGGTGGTATGGTTTCTTTTTCGGCGTCTTGTAGGGTTTGGACTTATTAATACCCTGCTGCAGCTCTCTCTTAGATGCCCTAAAGCTCTTACTAATTGTATTGTTTCCTCTGGAATTAAAGTATTTCAGTATCTCCCAGTGTTAAGGAAATATAGATAGTAAGTATCTATATATATATATATATTATATTTAACTTAATTAGAAGTTTATATAACTCTATTATATCTTCTTTACTTAGATATAGTATATACTCTAGAAGACTAGAAGGTATTACTAAAGATTAAAGTAGTAAAGAAGTTATAGTATAGCTAAATAGCTACTCTATCTATTTATATATAAGTTAGCTACTTACTAGTTATAACTATAATTAGTTAAATAGCCTTTTTATAACTTTATAATTATTTATAGATATAGCGTAGAGTAAAGAAGTTAGTATAGTTAGATATATCTAAAGTTAAATATTATTCTCTAATTACTCTTAAACTTAAGAGAGGAGCTAGAGCTTATTTAGAGAGAATTTAATACCGCTTTACTATAATAAACTAATTTAATTTATTTCTTAAGCCTTAATCTTATTTTAGTTAAGCTTTAATTTACCTTAGTTTATAATATAATTCCTCTTTTTAACTAGTTTATTTCTAGACTAGTTCTTTACTAATTATCTAGAGATTACTTATTAATAGAGTAGTTTAATATTATATATTATTATTATAGGAACGGCTATATAGGTAGAAAGAGAAATAGAAAAGTTCTTAAAGTAGTATAAATAGATTTCAGGCAATAAATAGAGTATAAGGGTAACTTTTCGGGTTTGTTGCATAATACTCAAATAGAGAGGAAAATATAGATATAAATTGATATATATATTAATACCTATATATATATCTAAGGCCTAGAAAGGTAGGGGAAAAGGTAGGTATATATAGATAACGTTTCTCCTAAGGCTTTATAGACACTTATATATTAATTATAGGTTAGCAATAGACCTAAATAAGCTATATAAGCATTTTAGTAAATATATATTACTATATTTAGCAATAAGAATCTATAGAATCCCACTATAGCAATAGTTTAATCTTATTCTTATATTTTATTATTTCTTTTAAAGTATATTAATGCTTATAATTATATAAGGTCTATATATTTAATATATAAGCTAAAGATCCCATTTTGAGTAAGGATGTTAAATATATTATTTATATTGTTATACCTCTTATATTTTTAAAGTTATAGCACTCTAAATATATAATAATAATAATATATAAGTTTCTTTATAGTAATAGAAATAATATAGTTCTTATATACCCCCTTAAGGAATATATATATATATATATATATATCTAGATAGATGTATATAATACTTTATAGTATGATTGGGAAATATATTTCTAAGGAAAACAATTTAATAAAATAAATAAAATAAATAAAAAAAGCTTTATTATAAGGGAATACTATATATAGTTAATAATTTAATTCTACCACTAATTTATATATATTAGTTCTATTATTAGTAGATAAGAAACCCTTAGGTATAATATTTAGCCTAGTCTTTACTAGTCTTAAGAATACTTTTGCTAATAGGCTTAGTTAGAATATCTACTATATTATCTTTAGATTTAATATAGAATAATTCTAATAAATTATCCTATATAGTATTTCTATTACTATAATATTTTATATTAATATATTTAGCCTTTTTAAGATATTCTAGATTTTCTACGAGCTTTTAAGCTGCTTAAGTATCAATTAAAGTCTTAGGATTTTTAATACTATAACTTATAGAAGCTTTTTATATTATAAAGTTTTAGCTATTATATAAATAAATGGCTTCTTTTACTACTTTTAATAAAGCTATATACTTAGCTTTATAGCTACCTAAAGTAACTATTTCTTTCTTTATAGTATTCTAGCCTATAATATTTTACAAGCTAAAATAGAAAATATAGATAGAAGTAGATATTCTATTTTCTATATCTCTAGCCTAATTAGAGTCTAAAAAGCTTAATAATATTATAATTAATATTATTATTATAGTTATAATAAAAACCAGTATTAGGGAATTTATTTAAATATACTAAATATACTTTAATGCTATAATATAATCTTTAGAAAAGTTACTTATATATTTAGCATATCTATTAACTATATAAGTTATATTAAGCCTAGCCTTTAAGGCTAAATATAATAGAGCTAATTGTATTAAGGCTAAGTAGGCTACTCAGGCTCTTATAGCTTAGAAATATCTTTACGTAACCTTCTAGTAAAGTCCTACAAAAGATAGCTAAAAGGTAAACCTTTTAGTAATGTGCTATAAATGCTACTATATAAGAGATAACTAAAAAACTCTTTCCTAAGAGGTTTTTATAGCTAGAAGTATAAAAAGCTCTACTATAAGTAGGGCTTTATATCTATCCCTCTTCCTTATCCTTATTCTATAATCTATAATAATTCCTCTAAGATATTAATGCTATACTTAGTATATTAATATACTAGCTATATATAAAGTATACTTATTATTATTAATAATATATAAAAGATTATAATAGAGTTTAGTATTAACATAATTAATAAAACGCTTTATTTTATGAAATAGCCTAAATAATACTAAGAGTATATTATTAATATAGTTCTTAAGAAAGCTCTTATTAATATCTCTATAGAGGACTTCTAGATATATAAACTTATTATAAATAAGTAAATAGACTTAGTAATAGAAGTTATATAGGTCCTTAGATACTCTATAAAGTAGCTCTTCTTTAAATAGACTCTCTATAATACTAAAGTAGAGATAGCTCTTTAGGCATTAATAAGTATAGCTTATATTAAATAGAGAGAGCATTATTAATAATAATATAGCTATAAAAGTGTTAGCTAGCTTAATTAAATAAGCAGACTACTAGTAGATAAAGCAGTAATAGAGATAGTATTAGTAGCGTATATAATAAGCAGGAGGATAAGTTAATAGTTTAGTAGTCTATAGTAATTAAGTAATTAAAAACTATATTATTATTAAAATATGAAGTTAAAGATTATAAAGCTGTTTAGTAAGATAGGTATATATAAGTATAGCTATAGTTAGGAGAGTTATAATTATATAACTAAAGGCTATATATATTATTAAGAGGTATAAAGTAAGAAGGTTTATAATAAAGTAGGTAAAATTACTACATAATAGCTAGAGGCTATTTAGTATTTATATTACGTATTAGAATATAATATAGCCCTATTCTATTATACTTATTTAATATTTTATAAATACATTAAATTTAGTATATATATGAGGCTTCATTATTTCTATTTATACTAATCTCATTTCTAAGAAAAGTAATAAGAACCCTTAGCTTTTCAATCTTTATATACCTAGAAATATTACTATAGATATAGTTTATAGTTTATTAACTTATAGTAATAGCTAAAATATTATTTATATCACAAGCTATTATGGCTTTATAACTTTTAGTATTTAAGATAAATAATAATTTATTATAAAGTAAAACTTTAAAGCCTATTTTTAATAATACTCTTTTAACTATTTATACTATAATAAAGAGTTTTACTCTAAACTATATAGAGCCCTTCTTAACCTATAAACTAAATCTATCTATTTATTATAGTTATAGTTATATAAGCCTTCTAATTTATTAGTTTTACCATTATATATAAATCTAGTAGGTATTCCAATATAGATACTATTACGCTAACACTATAACCCACAAAGCGGCAGGATATATACTGCAATCAATAGATATATATAAGGTTATATAACCTGTTGCAGAGTGTATATATATAGTTTAACACTACTGCCTATATAGTTAAGTAGAACTTCTAAATAGATATATATTAACTTAAGGCTTTTAATATATATATATAAAGGGAGCCCTAAGTTCTATATAACCCTTAATTTAGTGTAAATCTAATACTAATTAGTAGTTAACCTTATATATTATACTACTTAACTTCTATAGATTAGTAAGGGTATTACTTAAAGAGGTAAAGTAATAACGTCTATATTAGGTTTATAATCTAGTATATAAGAAATCTATCTTTATGCTACTTAGGTTATTAAGATAAAAAGAGTGGGTTTACTTATAGTATATCTATTCTAAAGACCTTAATATATCTCTATATTTATTATATAAATAATAACTTTATTAATATAACTTATTATCTACTAATACTACTTAAATAATAAAAATGAGAGATAACATATAAATAAGAGATCTATAAATATTATAATAAGTTAATATAATAAGATTCTTACTATAGAATTATTGATCTTAATAGAATTACTATATTTAAACTTAAGATCTACTCTCTCTATATCTACTTTATTATTCTTTAAAAACACTAGAAATATATAATATTTATGCTTATATATACTAAAATATTATTAGCCCTTAACTTAGAATACCTAAATTACTTACTATAAAATAAGTATTATTATTAATTTTATAATTATTAAAGAGAAATCACTTTTAACCTAAAACTATAACTTATACTTAAATAAGAGGTATATTTAATACTATTAGTAACTTT